>JAODUK010004955.1:0-10517 GCA_027564635.1 Typhlichthys eigenmanni
ATATATTATATGATTCATCATATGATATGATCCATTAAAAGTTCATGCAATATATTGGCTATGACAAGGTTTTTACCATATAATGACAATTAAAGCTTGTCATTTACCTCGCCTCAGGATTTGCGGCACCAGTTTGCCGTTTGCTGCTTTCCCCTCCCATTTATGTCTTTTCAAACCAATTAAATCATGCTAATGTTATTGTGTGGCGTCAGAGCTACTGCACATTGAAAACATTTCACCTAAATGTCCCAGTCACCATTTACGCATCCGAGTAATATATAGGCCCAGTAGTTTGTAGAACTAGAACTAAAATGGTCCGTGCCAGGGGCTCCAGTCTGCGGCAGGCTCATGTTTATTATTAGCTCTATTTTTAACAGATGAACATCGTGCCAGTAGCTATTAGCTGGAGATCTAGCACTACAGGTGATCGCCGGACTCGTCTAACTAGCTAGCCGTGGAGGCTAGCAGCTAACCTTACCATAAATAGTTAGCTGCGGCTGCTACAAACAGTAAGTTAGTTTATTATTACTAATACTCACTGAATGTTTACTAACTTTATTAGCTGTTGTTATTGTTGTTGTGACTACGTCAAAGCTCTTACACTAGTTGGAAACAATTTATCTTATAATATCCATATTTAGAAATAGTTTAATAGGTTACAGCAGAGCCTCTGGGTTACAGTAACTATCTTACTGTAGGCTATTGTGTGTAGGATATTGTGCTATTAGATGTTGCTACAATGTGAGCCAACGAATATTTAGTGGTATATATTTAGTTAAATATTAATAAATAAGACTTACTAATTTAAAGGGCAACTGAAGTCTAATTTAATAACAGGTAAACACGCCCAACTAATCCTCCCCTAATCCAGATTCCACTTTACAGGTGTCGTGCCCAAAAGTGACTTGCTGATAAAAAGTGATCACGGTATGAAAAGGTGCATTTTATGGTTATATTCCCACATTTTTAGCTGGTAAAAATGAATGGATGAATTATAATCTAGGGCACAGAGCAGGTTTAATACTATGAATTAAGGATAATTAAAAAATATATTAATTGTTTAGGTGGCCATCATGTTAGTTGGACTACAGTATACTTTCGAAATGTATGTATATTGTCTATAATTAATGTATTATAACATGTAAAATGTGTGTTTGTTTGCTATGTCAAAGATCCTTGTTTAGCATAGATATTTAGAAAATATAGGCTACTGTTTGTCTAACTAACATAATGGTATATAGGCTGTCTCGATACAAAAAAATGAATATTTTAAAAATATCCTTAATTTATAGTATTTCACCTGTTTTGTGCCCTAGACTATAATTAATCCATTAATTATTACCAGATAAAATGTGGGAATATAACTATACAATGCACTTTAACATACCGTGATCACTTTTTATCAGCGAGTCACTTTTGGGCACGACACCGTTGCTGTCAGAGTTCACGAGGTCAACCTTTCAATATGGCAGAGAAGTGTTTTTATTTTATTTTTTTATTGAAAAACAATTACAGTCATCTTTATACAGAGTCACAGTCAGATTTACAGAAAGTACATAATTTATAATACATAATTTGCATTAGACTAGGGTTATACGCTCGTGAAGTGCCCGGGGACACTGGTCAACAGCACTGACTGGAGGGTGAACCTGACATGTTTTTGATAGTGGGGGAAACCGGAGCACCCAGAGGAAACCCACACAGACACGGGGAGAACATGCAAACTCCACACAGAAAGGCCGGGGCTTTGAACCCGGGACCTTCTTGCTGTGAGGCCACAGTGCTATCCAGTGGGCCACTGTGTAGTTCAGGTGCTATATGAGCTGGAATATGCCTTCTTTTATTCAAGATGCCTCCAGGAACTACTAAAAATAATAGCTACCAATGTCCATCGAATAGTGACAATATTGTTAAACATACGATGTTGTCAACATACGATCTGATCTGAGCGGATCTATTTTCTGCTACGGGTCTGTTACTTAACATATGCTCAGCACACTATCTCCACACACATCGACAAGTTCGATTTCGGAATAAAAAGCAACAGGCAAGCTGCCTTATGCTGAAGATTATAACATACAGGATCGCATAGGCTACTAGCTAGTGGCTAGCGCAAGCATCCAGCTTTAGCCGACACACCGTTCACTGTACATTAGACTATAAACAATGGACTATAAACAATGTAGCCCATTGCCTGATCAAGCTGTTAACTCGTGGGAATAGACTGTCAACAGATTCATTGCACTGGTTGAATATATAATGGAAATATATAACTAAATGTTGGCTAGATATTACAAAATAATTGTCTACAGTGTGGCAGACCCAAAGTAATAAACAGAAGTAAATAAGATAATGTACAAACATTGTCCTGACCTGCTGCGCAATCAAATGTTTGTGTGTCTTAGTTGTAGCATCTGTTATTCGTATTTCTTTTAAATAAATAAGACCACTTGTACAGTTCTACAGGAGTCATATACTAACTGTTCAGCACGGCTGTGATTATCTCCCAGCATTCGGCAGCATAGACACTTGTCCATCCTATATATAACTTTATTATTGTTGGTTGATGATCGTCGGGTATCGGTTAGAATTATTTACCCAAAAGCAAGAGCAGGTTATGTTATCCGATAACCCAAAAGTGAATATTACGCTGTCAATTTGGTTCAAACGTATGTAATGTCACCACTTTCACCGATAAGAGGAAGCAATGAGACTGTTTTCCTGTTTGGTCATGTGACGTTCTAACCCCTATAGTCCTGTTTGGTCATGTGACGTTCTAACCCCTATAGTTCTATTTGGTCATGTGACGTTCTAACCCCTATAGTCCTGTTTGATCATGTGACGTTCTAACCCCTATAGTCCTGTTTTGTCATGTGACATAACCCCCATAGTTTTGATCATCAATCTAAACGTTATGACATTGAACACAGTGCAGATGTGAAGGAGTAAAGAAGCTGTGTGTGTGCCTCTAGTAGGCCTACAGCTTTGCCTGCTACTGACACAACCTGGTTTTTATTTACGTTTTTATAATGTCAGGTATCACAGATCTGAAACCTTCATGGGAATTGGGACATGAATGAATAATACATTCCACCGTGCAATGCGGGGGATGGACAGCTCTGACAGCAAAGCACTTTTAAAGTGGAAAGTAGGAACCTCTGACAAGCACATGAAGGCATCATAAGAAGCCCATTGGCAGCCGCATGATCATGTGACCTTGTCTTTACTACTGTATCATTTCTTTGGGCCACCAGCAAATGATGGCGTCTGATGCAGTACCCTCGGTGTCCACCAGTGGGCAGAGCAGCGACCGGCTGAAGGAGCGGGCCCGTCTGGCCCTGGCGCTGTGCGTGATCCGGGGCCGGCCGGCGGGCCAGACGGGCCGGTGCCACGCAGAGGCCCTGGCCGCGCAGCTGAGGGCCCCGGGGAACCCCTGGAGGAGCAGGGCCCAGCTCCTGCAGGAGGAGGTACTGCAGCTCAGGAGGGAGCTGCTCCTCATCAAGATGAGCAGGTCAGCTGGAGGAGCAGGTGAGAAGATGGGCTACATGGAACCTCTAGGTGGTAGCTGATGCTACATGCTAGCTGATGCTACATGCTAGCTACATGAACCTCCACATGGTAGATGATGCTACATGTTCATTAATTTGTTTAGCTAGTGCATGTAGCAATTTAGCCTACCTCTTTGAGTGACAGGGCAGACACGCCCACCAGCGACGGCTACAAAGCGGCCTGGCTACAACCAGCTACAAAATCTCTGGCAGCAGAGACATTATATAGAGGAGACACGCCACTTAGATTATTTTGAATGGAGCCCTATGGGAGAATCCTGAAACGCCAAATGTGACAGTTGGAAGAACATCGTAAGCGCTAAGTGGATAATATATTACAAGTGCACACAGCAGCTGCCAGCTGCCTACCTATATTGTTAAAAGATTTTGTACAAAGAATTAATGAGAGTCCATGTGAAATGTGTTAAGACATCTCTTTCATAAGCATAATACTAGTGTAGTTAAGATATCTCTGTTTCATAAGCATAATACTAGTGTAATTAAGATATCTCTATTTCATAAGCATAATACTAGTGTAGTAAAGATATCTCTGTTTCATAAGCATAATACTAGTGTAATTAAAATATCTGTTTCATAAGCATACTAGTGTAATTTAGATATCTCTGTTTCATAAGCATAATACTAGGGTAGATTCGAGGCTACTTATTGCAACCCTACATAGAGTGTTCGAGGCTACTAACACTCTCTGTAGGGTTACAATAAGTAGTCTCAAACACTCTCTGTAGGTTGCAATATGTGTAAACACAGATAGTCCTCCACCATCTCCACCCGTTGAAGAGCAGCCCAACTTTCACAACACCATGATGACACTTCACATGACATCATTTCACGTCAGATGAGGCAGCACACTATCGTTCCCTCGCCTTAAAATAATCCACTCTGCTCTCATCTGACAACAATCCGTTGTTTCAATTCATACCATCCACTATTTAGAAAACACAACAGATATCATCGTTATGCCGTGTTCGAGGCTATACTGTAACCCTACAGAGAGTGTTCGAGGCTATACTGTAACCTTACAGAGAGAGTGTTCGAGGCTATACTGTAACCCTACAGAGAGTGTTCGAGGCTACATGGTAACCCTACAGAGAGAGTGTTCGAGGCTACTTTTGTAACCCTACTGAGAGTATTCGAGGCTATATTGTAACCCTACAGAGATTGTTTGAGGCTATTTTGTAACCCTACAGAGAGTGTTTGAGGCTACTTTTGTAACCCTACAGAGAGTATTCGAGGCTATTTTGTAACCCTACAGAGAGTGTTTGAGGCTATGTTGTAACAATACAGAGAGCGTTTGAGGCTATATTGTAACCCTACAGAGAGAGTGTTTGAGGATATATTGTAGCCCTACAGAGTGTTTGAGGCTACATGGTAACCCTACAGAGAGTGTTTATGTTGTCCTGCCGGTCGGCGTGGGAGTAAGTCTGAGCGAGGCCCCTCCACTGGGGGAGGGACTCTCCACTCTGCCTGTAATGGAGGCTAATTAGCAGGCATGTCGTTATGACAAGAAGCACAGCGTCTCTGTTCAGGGACCAAAGTGGTTTTGTGCTACAAGGCTGGGTCAATAATGAGGCTGTCTCTCTCACTCACACACACACTCACACACACACCAGTGCTGCGAGACGCGCGCTAATGGAGTTTAATGACAGAGATTCCTACTGTCACCACATGCCACCTTGCAGAAGGTAATTATGGGAACAGGACTCATTTAGACTTGGCTGATAAGTGCCTTGCTCAGTGGCCGCTTTGCAACAGGTTTAGTTGTTAGAGAACATTCCCTGTCTGCTAATGAGCCAGTTGAACTTCACCCTGATGTGTAATTCTCCAGGGTGAGCCTGCTTAAGAGAGGCCCTCCGTTAAGCTGCCACTCAAGAACAACCACATTAGCAGTTATCTTGTAGAACACACAGTGGGCTCAAAAAGGCTCATATTAAAAACAATAAATAATAATCGTCTCAAATTATATATCTAAAATCCAGAGCTTACAGACAGATGAATTGCCCTCTCGGGGTCAAAGCTATCAACCACATTTCTTTCAGCAGTGGAAAAATGTACAGTAACAACTCTAAACACAACAGACCTCTTAAGTTGCTCTGTCACTGTGATGATGTAACTATGTCCATATATGGACTTCCATGATATCATATCCGAGTTGTGTGCAACACCTTCACAGATGCTGCTGTTGCACAAGCCCTGATGGTGGTCTACAGCCTGGAACATTCACCTGTCATTCACCTGTCATTCACCTGCCATTCACCTGCCATTCACCTGAGGCTAAAGGTTATCTTCCTGTTACCAAGCTAGCAAAGATACTGGACTAATAACAAGATGGAGCGTTGTAATGATTTCAATGGAAGTAAAAATGGAACGCTTCTGGTCTCTTAAGTGGGCGTGTCACCAACAGCATGTTGCTGTGGAGGCTGATGTAGGCAGCGCCCAGACAGATACATCTACCATGCATGGACAGACAGATACATCTACCACGCATGGACAGGAACAAAGTACATTCACCCCAAAACATTTGCAGAAATACCGTTGTGGCCTCAGATGGATCGTAGGTACTTTGGAATTAATGTAATCTACTCCAAATACCAATTAACCCCCAGAGAGAAATAATGGGCAACATTATGGAGAAATCTGTGGACCTCCCCATTGACTTGCATGGTTAGGGTTAGTTAGGGTTAGAGGGTAGGGTTAGAGGTTAGGGTTAGGGTTAGGGTTGACGCTGGGTCGTTCTGGTCTGCATCAAGGGTGAAAAGTAGACCTCCTTTTTCCTGTAATCAAACGCGGAAGTGGAACCTCTCTGTTCAATGCTTTCTCTCTGTGTTGCCCCCCTGCAGACGCCCTCCCCCAGGAGCCCCAGGAGCCCCAGGGGCCCCAGGAGCCTCCTCCCCTCTACGTGGCCTTCCTGCAGGGCATGTGTGAGCTGAGCCGCACGGGGCAGAGTGGGGAGGCCCCTAGTGGGGCCCCAGACCCCCCTCCAGGCGGGGGTGTGGCCCCAGAGGGGTCTCTGCTGGAGGAGTCTGTGTGCCGCCTGCTGAGTGCTGTGGTTGCGGTGGCGGGTGGGGCCGCCTCCCGCCCCCCCCCGCCCTCCCTCCTCCTGCAGGCTTGTGAGACGGCGGCCCGGGCCAGCCAGTTCTGCAGCGCCCCCCGCAGGACGTCACCCGGCTTTGAGAGACGCCTGGAGGAGCAGCTAGGCCACCTGACACACCTGCTGCTGCACCTGGACACGGTTAGTATGCATACTATTTATTATACTGTATGTGTAATGTATATACTATATATGCTGTATATACCTGCTGCACCTGGACACGGTTAGTATGCATACTATTTATTATACTGTATGTAGCTGCACTCGTCTCGTCTTCAAAATGCAACTATGGTGTTAGTGGTCCACTCTGTTCAGCAATAAGTCTGACGTGAAATAAACTCCGGAAGCCAACAATGATTTCTTAAACTTTAGTAAATAAAAGCAAATTAAATAAGATATACAATGAACAGTAATTTAGAGTTTCTTCAATTCTTCTTCACTTCGGTCAAAAAACTGTGTTGCTCTGTGGGCTCACTAACTCTGACGGAATAATCAGACGGTAATACACATCACAGCAATAATCTTAAAGGGCCGGTAACTCAATAGAAGTAAAGGATTATGTAAATTGTATGCACAATAGCAACTACCACATTATTAAATTGAATTAAATTATTTACATTACATTCCTAATAATGGCTCTTACACTGTGTGTGTAGTGTATATACTATATATGCTGTATATACCTGCTGTACCTGGGCACGGTTAGTATGCATACTATTTATTATACTGTATGTGTAAAGTATATACTATATATGCTGTATAGTATATACTGTATGTGTAATGTGTATACTGTATATGCTGTATAGTATATACTGTATGTGTAGTGTGTATAGTGTATGTGTAGTGTGTATATATACTGTATAGTAGAGCTGGGGGATAATGGACAAAAAGGGTTGCACCATTGGACCTAAAATCTAAATCACGATTAATTGAACATTGTACCTCGATTACGATTATTTAACGATTTGTTTGCCTTCGTTTTTCTTTTGAGTTCTGCTCCATGATGCTTCTATTCAGCCGTCTAGACGGGCAGAGTTAGGTGAATACTATAAATAAGGAATACACGCGCAGTTACTCGCAGTAGTATTCAGCAGCTTTTGTAAAAACGTTCTATTTGTAAAAGCATGATACTGTACGTGTAGTGTATATATACTCTATATACTGTACACCTGCTGCACCTGGACACAGTATGCATACTATTTATTATACTGTATGTGTAGTGTATATATACTGTACACCTGCTGCACCTGGACACAGTTAGCATGCATACATTAAACTTCTATAGTGAAGCGTGTCCAGTACAGCACTGGACACGCTTCACTATAGAAGTTATGTTGCAGTAAGAATGGCCATTTGTATTTAGTGGCCATCCACATATGAATTAGAATCGATTTGAAGAATCATTGACATGCATGCTTTAATGCCCGAATCCAAATAATGATTTGGGAAGTAGTATTTATACTGCAGTAGTACTGTAGATAGTGGTAGTATTTATACTGCAGTAGTACTGTAGATAGTGGTAGTATTTATATAGGCCCAGGAATGAAGCAGAAGAGAACAAGCTGATTTGTCCCTGAGGCAGGCTGCTATGTTGTGGATGAAGCATCTTGTGTGTTCATTCACATGGTGTCACCATGGTGATGCATGTCTAGCCCACAGTTGTACATGGACATGAGGGAGGAGCTTACATCTTCTGAGTGAAGGAGGCAGAAGACCTCCTGCTCTCAGATGCACGCACACACACACACACACACACATGCAGACACACACACACACGCACACACACACACATGCTGTTAGTGGCAGCTTCACTTCCAATGACTCGTCCCAGTCCTGTTAGTGGGAAAGATGTTGTGTAGGACCAAGACATGATCTAATGCATCTGCTGGACTGTCCCTTGCCCAGCCTGTTTCCAGTAGCACAAGGCAATGCCATGTGTGGAAAGAGGGAGTGTTTATGTATGTTGTTGAATATGGTAGCCAACTAGACGCAAAGTTAGTATTCAGCATTCAAAATGCATATCTATTATACACTTCACCCACTTGTTCAGGGAGCAATGAGCATAGCTTTATATCATTCTTTATTCATAATTAAAATAAACCTTGTGGCACTTGAAGGGTTTTATAGTCTGTCGCACAAATGGTTTAACACGGCTCGAGTCACCGTCTTCTAGGATTACCTCAACCATGTTTTGTAGTATATAATTTTATTAAAAAGATGAAAGGTGACTGTTTTGTAAACACACGTCCAGGATGATCGCTAAGATCGCTTCCATTCGTTAGCAAGGGAAAACATGAACCTCCGATGGGAAGAGTTTAGTTTCCTCAAATCTGTTCTTCTCAGAGCTTATAGCCTGGCAGGTTTCATATACAGTAGATTAAATGTGTGAGAGATGTGTGAGAGATGTAGACCAAGAGAGATGTGTGAGAGATGTACAGTAGACTAAGAGAGATGTGTGATAGATGCAGGCTAAGAGAGATGTGTGAGAGATGTACAGTAGACTAAGAGAGATGTGTGAGAGATGTGTGAGAGATGTACAGTAGACTAAGAGAGATGTGTGAGAGATGTACAGTAGACTAAGAGAGATGTGTGATAGATGCAGGCTAAGAGAGATGTGTGATAGATGTACAGTAGACTAAGAGAGATGTGTGAGAGATGTACAGTAGACTAAGAGAGATGTGTGAGAGATGCAGGCTAAGAGAGATGTGTGAGAGATGTACAGTAGACTAAGAGAGATGTGTGATAGATGTACAGTAGACTAAGAGAGATGTGTGAGAGATGTAGACTAAGAGAGATGTGTGAGAGATGTGTGAGAGATGCAGGCTAAGAGAGATGTGTGATAGATGTGTGAGAGATGCAGGCTAAGAGACGTGTGATAGATGTGCATTACACAGATTGACAGCCAGGGCACGAGTGTATTGCCTCCTCATACTGTCTGAGACTGTGTGTGTGTGTGTGTTTGGGAGAGAGAGGGAAAGAGGGGATCCTGATCACAGCAGGTCGTGAGCCTTTAACGGGAAGCATTCTACATGTAGAACTTTGACTGCTGCTTTCCTGCTTTTTGACCACTTTTTCTTTTTGTTTAACCACGATGCCTGCTCAGCATGGTGATGTCAGCCATCACCAGCATCGTCTATCTCCTCTAATGTGTCCCTAACAGCCTTATTCTTCTGATGTTGTTGTTACGCATGCCTCACTGAGGAGCCACTGGGGACGTAACGGTTGTGGAGTGAGCTGCTGTGCCGCTCTGCTGCGCCTGATAGTCGGTGGTCCAGGATGACTCCAAGACTGTTCACAGCAGGTCCACTTGGGTGTGGGGGGACTACACTGCCCATAGTAACACAGGAGGTCCTGGTTGAGGTGGTCCACTCATGTTGCCTGACAGCCTCCAGGGTGTGTGTGTGTATAGGTGTGTCATGTCATGTCGCACATTTCCAACTCTTGCTAGCTATTAGCCCTGCTAAAGTAATGTATTATCATACTGTGTACTACTGATGTACTAGTTTAGTGGCTCTGAGAGTGTGGTTGTAGTCTTAGTTAGGGCTGCACAATTAATCGAATATCGATCGCGAGTACGATTTTGGCTTCTCACAATTAAATTAACATGATCGACTGCGATATTGATGTTTAAAATACGTGCTCTGCTCATAGAAAACTGCTATATATTAAATCAAGCGCTCCCTAATCACCCTCCAACAACAGCATGTAGATGGTACTTTGCGTTCCAGGCGGATTATCAGGGAATACTACATTCACAAAAAACACTACCGTAAACTATGACAGCGGTGCCTTCAAACTTTCCAGCCATAGTTTCCATCTTACTGGGTGAGTAAAAAGTAAACAGCTCCGCTATTGTCATG
>JAODUK010004956.1:0-10517 GCA_027564635.1 Typhlichthys eigenmanni
AGGAGGCCTCGGGGAAGACCCAGGACTAGGTGGAGAGATTATATCTCCACACTGGCCTGGGAACGCCTCGGGATCCACCAGTCAGAGCTTTCCAATGTGGCTCGGGAAAGGGAGGTTTGGGGTCCCCTGCTGGAGATGCTGCCCCCGCGACCTGGCATTTCAAAGAACAATGTTTAGACATGAAGTATTATATAAGTAATGGAAAGTATAATCAGATTATGTTACATTTTTAATAACATCAAATCTATATGTATGGTCCTCACATTTTGTTGAGATGGATTTAGGATGTTTTGCACAAGTGTTGTACCATTTTGTTATCAAAGGTGCAGGTGTAAATATTTAAGTAATGAGTTTAGTCTTCTAAAGTATTTCATTTAAATGTTGTGTTTTACAATCTTGTTCACATTATACTCCTTTATTAAGTAGATTAACTATCTATTCACTATCTAATTACTATCTACTTACTATCTATCTTGTTTATAAGCCCAGGCAGCAGGAACCCAGATGTTCATATTCGTGATTTGAACAGACAGTCAGACAAGGCTAAAGTCCTTCACCTTATTTTAAACCATTTGACCCCTTACCTGACTGCAACCTTTATGAAAATCCTCATACTCTCTATACCATACAATAATCCATGCCTGTCTTCAGATACACAGATTTACTCATAGCCTAAATGTCCATCATTAGGCAGATTTAGTGTAGTAGTGGTAATAATTATATTTTATATAATTATATATTTTGATTAAATAATCGGGGATTATCAACTGCAACATTTAGCTAATATTATGACACTTGTCATAATAACAATAATATGATTAATTGCCACGATTGTAGACTTTACCAGGAATGTAGAATGAGTGCATATAGCTAATAAGAGATAGACAATAGTGCATTATAAGAGTATAATAGAATAAAGAATAAACAAGTAAAATAGACTTCAAATATATATATATAAATATAAATATATATATATATATATACAGTATGAAATATAAAATGCACAGCATGTAATACGCTTGATATATGTTTAGATTGGGTATTGATACAAATCGATGCTACAGATAAAAAAAAAACTAAAATACTGTACATGCAGATTGTGGATTCGATATAGATTAACTGACACACAATGGGCCATATTGGCTTCATTATATTTGGCCAGATTAATTTGTAACAAGTTTGTATTAGTAGACAGATGCTAAGAGGCGTCTTTGGCCTGATTATTTGGAAAAATTGTCCTAAAACTGATTAATCAGCTATTTAGATCAGTGGGATTGAACCCCGCAGCGCACCATTAATTCCCTGTCCTTGAGTTAACACTGCCGCACATCAATACGTTTTCATTAGGCCTATATGTCGACCTGGTAGGAGGTCATACGAATGCGCCATGAGCATGTCTGCTTTAATTGCGAGGGTATTAGTTAGTCGGGGATCTCTTTGGAGGTTTAGTCACCGTCTCGGTCAAGTGGAGGCGCGCATCACGTGTTTCTGGTTTTCATGGCCTGGCCTCAGCCAAGTCGAGCCACTAACGCTGAACCTCATCACTGTCTGTCTGATATAGGCCTACGACTGCACTTTGCCTACAGTTCTTTGTGTATTTATCTCTTTCAGAAACGCAGTCCATCAATATGTCTTGTGCATTTTACTGGCACCTTCCCACATCTTCCGCAAACGCAAAATCACAAGAAAATAACCGATCCCTGTTTGCTCAGTGCTGTCAGTCTGTCAGTCTACATATCATGAAATAGTCCAAACAAGATGATCACCTCCTTCCACACTAGGCTACCCCCCACTAAGAAGCTAATGGCCGGCCCATATAATCCTTCTCAAAACAACTACAGAGATGCTAATTGTATCTAGCTATAAATACAGATTGACTTCTGGCGTTATTCCTTTACTGCGGCTCATACTTTCGAGAGCTTTGTCGCTCGACCCGCGTGTCCGTGTAGGGAAATATCTGCTCAAATATCAAAAGTGGCATAAGGTCTCTACAAAATTCGCCAACGGGAACAAAAAGATTGTCACAATTAGCGCGGACACACTCGATTTCACATAAACGGCTCGCCCCACGCAGTTGGAACGCGCGGAGCTTTACGCGCTACTGGATAGGCTGTTGTACCCATTTAACTGCTGATGCAAACTCTCATGTCCAAAGAACACCACATAGGGTGAACACTGTATAGCGCACCGAAAGGGAAACCATGTTCCCGTTGCCAATGTTCACACCGGAGCAGGTGGCGCGAGTGTGCGAGACTCTGGAAGAGACCGGGGACATCGAGCGCCTGGGCCGCTTCCTGTGGTCCTTGCCGGCCGCCGTACCGGGCACCGCCGGCGAGGCCCTCAGCCGTCACGAGTCCGTGATGCGAGCGCGCGCTCTGGTCGCCTTCCACGGGGGAAACTTCGATTCTCTGTACCAGATCCTGCAGAGCCGCCGCTTCACGAGAGAGTCCCACGCCAAGCTGCAGGACCTGTGGCTGGACGCGCACTACCGGGAGGCGGAGCGGCTCCGGGGAAGGCCCCTGGGGCCCGTGGAAAAGTACCGGATCCGCAAGAAGTTCCCCCTTCCCCGCACCATTTGGGACGGCGAGCAGAAGACACATTGCTTCAAGGTAGACCTACAGCAGGGCTGCTAGGCTGCCAGGCTTCATGGCATCAAAATAGTAGACTATATAATAATAATAATAATAATAATAATAATAATAATAATAATAATAGGCTGCTTTTTCAAATTAATTAAATTATTAATACAGTATATTAATATGAATGAAAGCCTATATTTTTTTCACCGGGTCTATTATGATTTTCTTAACCAAACCTTTTATTTTTATGTTTTTAATTAGGACCACGTATTAAGATATTATTAACAAATGTAGAAGTTGTCAGATGCTTTAGATAAAGCTCTGCTGATTGTATCAGCGGTGTCTAGTTGATTGAAGCAGCAAGATTTGTGATCTCCTTAAAGATCAAATGTCAAGAGGCTTAAACGTTTCCAACCCAACCCCGTTCCAGTAACATGCATGCTGTTGTTTAGTTAAAGCAACCTGATTATACAGAATGTAGGCCTATTGTAAACATCATGACAACATCACAGAAAGCACAAATAACAGAGGTGGAGGCAACAGAGGTTGTCCTCCTTAAGCAAAGATTAAATAAAGATAGGCCTACCGAGTGACTGGGCAGTGACTTTATTTGCTTTAACAATGTCAGCTGGTACCTGCAACAATCGCGCTTGTGTCAATAATCAACCTGTCATCTCCCTCTTGTGGGAGAACAAAGTATTACTCCCTCTGTAATTACATCCTCCATCAGGGACTGTCTGCACCAGCTAAGCCACTTATCAGAATCCAATTTCCTGGATATAAAGTGCAACAAATACTTATATAGATTATCATGATCATATCATTTAGGCAGTTCAATAAGAAGTAATAAGATTAGATGAGATTAGTGAGAAGAGTTTCTTTTCTTTTTTGGTAACATATTCATCAGACAGTTAACGATAAGTTCACTCCTGGAATCAGACACTTGAGGAGCGAGCCCACCCGCACTAAAGACCCAGCGGCGGCCGTGATGATGACGAGCTCGTCTGTGTATCCCCTGTAGGAGAGGACTAGGAGCCTCCTGAGGGAGTGGTACCTGCAGGACCCGTACCCCAACCCGTCCAGGAAGCGCCACCTGGCCCAGGCCACGGGCCTCACGCCCACCCAGGTCGGCAACTGGTTCAAGAACCGGCGCCAGAGGGACCGTGCCGCGTCCGCCAAGAACAGGTACACAGCGCTGGGGGAGGAGGACTAAAAAGGTGAAGTCAGGGATGCTGGAGAAAAATTGTTGTTATTTGAGCTTGATGAAAAAAAAACACAAAAAAAGCACCTCTCCCTCTTCAGGGTGCTAACTCATTAGCTCCGCCCCCCACTTTGGAAACACATTGAGAAGGCTGGGATGTTGTTGTTGTGTGATGCGGTCGGTCTACAGCAGGGCTATTCAACTCCGGTCCTGGAGGGCCGCACCCTGCATGTTTTAGATCTCTCCCTGCTCCGACATTATTTTCTAAGCATGCACACACAACTAGCTAGCAAAAATTAATGTTAGCTACATTTAACATAATCTTACAATTGTCCACCCTACCTTTAAAATATGTACCATAAACTATTTGTATTATTGTTATAGACTGATAAATAATCTTCCCTTATCTATCAGATCATCCCCCACCACAGACAGTTAAATCTCTTTTAAAAACATATATGAATTTTTTAGTGTTCAAGCAAGTTCTGGGACACTATGTTTAAAACTCTTGTGTGTGTTTGTGTGTATATTGTGTTTAATTTGTTTTATTTTATAGATATTTATAATTGCATTGTTGGTCAGAATTGGCTGTTTTTAAATGTGCTTTATAAATAATCTGACTTGATTTGGGTTTAAAGGATATTAGAATAAATTACAGGATTACTGAATATTAAAGGTATACTCCTTGCTTGTGTTATATAGCGCTCCTATGGTAAAATGGCACAATACAACAATCTGAATAACAGTTTTAAGAACCCTGCGTTTCCTCCCGAGCTCACTGTTTATGTTTCGAGATACAAAATGAGGGAAAGCAAAGACGTGGGCTCTGTGTAAATGAGGGTGGGTGTGCCAGGGGGAATTTAACCCCTTAATTAAACAACTGCGTTTCCAAACAATGTTACATGTTGGCGCAGTGTCGAGAGGGTGCTTCCCATCACAAGTGTGCCCGAGCCTCTGTTTGTCCCATCTGTGTCAATGTTTACCTTTCTGTCTAAATACGACAGTTGATGGAAGACGCAGGCAAACAGAACAAAGGGTCGTGTCAAGTGAGAACATCGCCACAGGCCATGGCGGACCTGACGACTAATCTCTCTCCCACCCCACCTCCTCCTCTCTCTCTCCCTCCCTCTCTCTCTCTCTCTCTCCCTTTCTCTCTCTCTCCCTCCCCCTCTCTCTCTCTCTCCCTCTCTCCCTCCCTCTCTCTCTCTCTATCCCTCTCTCTCTCTCCCTCTCTCCCTCTCTCCCTCTCCCCTCCACCCAGACTACAGCAAGACCCCTCCTCACACCTGCCCTCCGAGAGATCCCCAGACGCCGCGGCCCACCACGCCCACCTGCGCCCGTCCTCCCCCGGCCCCGAGGCCAGCGACAGCAGCTCGGAGACGGGGATGGGAAGGAGGCGGGGGGGAGGCGGTGCCTCCACCCCGGACATCTCCGTCAGCAGCGACAGCGAGTTTGAGTCCTGAGAGGAAAGACAGGGAGCGGGGGGGCTTGGGAGGGGGGAGGGGGATGATGGTATTCCGGGACACACCAAGGGATGCCGATGGGGCTGGGGTCCGATGAGGCGGCCTGTTGCCGTGGACACAGGCAGCTCAGGCAGCCGAGGTTGCCGTGGTTCCACGGAGGAGATGGCGAGAGATTTACACACGTTAACAATATGCACTTACTGTACAAACAACCGTTGGCGAGAATGTGAATTTAGGTTTCCCCAACTGACTGCAGTACTGACTCAGTAATGACTGAAATTACCTTTTGATACTTAAATTTCTCAGGTGAAATATTTTTAGAAAAATACAGCAATTGTCCTTAGATATCTTGTATATTTTTACACTGGTTTTACTGGTGGTTTACTATATTTGTTGGTGTGGAGTAGTAGCCTACTGTATGGCATTGAAATAGTTCATTTATGTTACTGACACATGAAAACACATCCTTTAAATGAACACAATGAAATACATTCAATACACTGCCTTAAAGAGGAACCAGAGCATTTCTCTTTTGTAATAATTAAAATCATCATAGACTTGGCTTTAGGCTATTAAATATACTTTGACACAACAATGTTATGAATATGAACTATTTACAAATTCTTCTTATGTTGCAGTAGTGATATAATCAGGGACTTGTATTTTATGTGAACTTTCCTCTTCATTTGTTTGTTGTATGTGGTCTTTGATAATGCCCCCCTGCTGGTCATTGTTGAACATGCAGGGGAATAAACTGAACGGACAAAACATCTCAGGTTTGTGGAAAGGAGAGGTTGAGAAACACTGCTTGGTCTTAACTCAACGTGCCTATTACATTCGACGATTCGAGAAGAGTGAAACTATCTTGACAAGACCTATACGTACTGTGTCCTCACGTCAAGACACAGGCCTCTTGTATCGCCGTAGGCCTACCCGTCCACGTGAACCATTACTTTGCTGAATTTCATTAGAAACATGTATTTTGAAAATGTTTTGTAAATAAATAAAAGCTATTTTTTGATCTAAAACAGTAATGGCTGGATCATTCATTGTGTGAATCTTTGAAATGGGCTACTGAGAAAATAGTTGTGACCTACATAGTCCAATACCCTCCCCCAGAGCTTCTCTAACAAAACTGTAGGCTACTTTGTTGAAACTTAATTTCGACCACCAAATAATAGCTCAACCAAGGCAATAGAAACATTCTTTTCATTGTTGACTCAGACTGAGCTTTGTTTGCTCAGTGGTTTTATGGTAAAACAAGTAAGCCTGAACCGAGCATTTTTTGGTAGGCCTATTTGATTTTGCAATTGTCAGAAATAACCCGTTTCTGCATCTCTATTACAATGTTCCTCAAATTCACAAGCAAAACATGCTGCTTTCTGTTTATTTATGATACCTGCTGCACCACCCTCCTCGCTTCCTTTTCAACACAAGAGCCCACCTACAGTTGTTGTGACGCCCCGCCCACTTTGAAAGTTTTGTCGCCGCTTGCAGAGATCTCGTAGGCCTAAACCTCAGCTGCACAACACTTAATGTGTATTTTATAGACCCTGTCTGCGAATATTATTTTGTATCTGCGTTGAAGGGCCGTATCCTACACCACCATGGACAGCGAAGGAAGGAAGGTGGTGGTCTGTGATAACGGCACTGGTGTGAGTAGCATATTTAGATGTTTACGTTACGTTTGCGATAGCCTAACTGGAAATTATTCTTATTTTATGGGTTAATTTGACTTTCGAGTAACTTTCAAGCGTTGGCCTAATCTGCATCTCAATGTTTGCATCTCATAGCCTACTACTAAAATTGGTATCATATAGTTAAATACCATTGCATTTAAATTGCTCGTATTAATCAGGTAATTTAATTTCATGCGGTTTAAGCAGTTCTAGCAGACAGGGAGTGAACCGCTGTGCATACTACATAACAATTTCACATCTGTCTAGACTTGCCGTTCTACCTCTGCGCATGCGCATACTCAGACACACAGAGAGCCATAAATGGTTGAGATAGCTCCGGAGTCGTCGCTGATTGGCCGGCAAACAAGAAGTATTCAGGTGTTGCACCCAAGGTTTATAAGTTAATCAAATACAATGTGCATCAGACGTATTATTTGAACGTTGATTTTAAAGATACCTAGTTGTTCACAGTCATATAATAGCAGCAAGAACGATAAACATGACATCACCCTGTTTTAAGGAGAAACCTGTGTATTGTACACTAGAATGTATTACACAACCCAAGGCTATGGAATGTGTTCCTATAGACGTGTTCAGACTCTGTAAGCTGCAGCAGCTGTTAGTAAGTTACACTTAAAGGTGGGGTAAGCTATTGTAAAAGATAATACATTGAAAATAAATTTACAAATTCAATTCAGCAAATATCTTATCACGGTCTGCTATGTCTGCGCTGCAGCCCTGGCTTTGTAAATGGCAACACAAAGTGGTGCAGACCGCACCACACAACAACACTATACTAGCCTTGGCAACGTTTGTTTATAGGGGAGCCCCCTATAAAGGCAGAGGCGTTTTTTATTTAGTTCATATAGCAAAAATCTTTTCCATCATTGCTGACTCCACCAAAAATAGGCTATTACCACACTATACTAGGTAGGTGGATAGCTGATAAGATTGTTTATAGTAACAAATTTGCATTTGCGCAACGTTCAGCAAAAATTACACAATATGGTGACTTACAATGAGTACAACTGTAAGCAGCAGATGGGGGTTAGCCATCTTGGTCAAAAAATAATTCTTATAGGTAGGCCAACTCTGCAGGCTTGAGTCTTTGACTTTTATGACTGGGAGTCCAACACCCAGACCACTAGACCAGAGGTCTTCAAAAGAAGATCCGGGGACCCCTAGGGGGCCCTCAGAGGTACTGCAGGGGTTCCTTCAAATTATTTGATACCAAACTTATTTTCTTCCAAAAATTAATACAGTCAGTCAGACAGTAAAACTGTCAATAATACTTTTATTGGCTTAGTTAGTGGCCTATATACATGGCACTATAGGCCACCCTACACATTATAGATGGCCTGAAAAATAAATATTTCATACCATATGCGATATGACTCTCTTTCAACCAAGGTGTTCTTGGCCCGAAACATTTTGAAGACCTCTGCACTAGACTATTCAACACAATTAAAAAAAAGAAACCATCAGTTTCCATTGGCATCTCTTAACACCCGCTGAAATCACATTATTTACAAATCACATAATTAATACTTATATAATAATATATTTATTTATTTATTCATTCAAGTTTGTCAAGTGTGGTTTTGCTGGCTCCAACTTCCCCGAGCACATCTTTCCCGCCATGGTGGGTCGGCCGGTCATTCGCTCGGACACCAAGGTCGGCAACATCGAGATCAAGGTGAGGGTCCACCTGACCACCCAGTTAAGATGAAACCTGATGCATTAATAAGCTGCTTTCATGTAAAGGAACACATTCAAGATAATTCAATCTGCTGGCTGTTTACCTGTTGCAACTGCATTTAAATAGAGGGTACCTTTTGCTATTACAGTTATTATCAGTTAAGTGTACCGTTGAAAACCAGCTACGTCCTGGGGTGATTTTTAACGGATATGACATGTCTGTTTTAAGGCCATAAAATGCAGTGTTTTCTAAATAACTTAATTTTGTTAATATTAACACTAGGATTGATGTGTCTTATCAGATATCAATTCTATTACTTAGTTTACAGCTAAAAAAAAAACACATTTTAGGGTGCAGTACACTTTAAGGTCAGATAAATACTTTATACTGTTAGATATACAGTATAAGGTACATAAAATACATTTTCAATAAATTAATATTGTCTTACAGGCTTTATCTTAATTTATATAATTAAATCCATGTACTGGAGGTTAAGGGGGTTTTGTTTGTTCCCATGTGAAATGTGAACTTGCAGCCGTTTGAGTCTGTACTGTGATGAGGGCTTTATAAATGAACTTGACTTTACCAAAGATATTAGAATAATAAGAAGATGGAGCATTGTAATTCATTTAAATCGAAGCAAAAATTGAATGCTTCCGGTCTCATAAGTGGGCGTGTTAACAAACGGCATGTTGCTGTGGAGGCTGACGTAAGCAGCGCCTAGACAGCTAAATCTACCACGCGTGGCCTGAAACGGAGTAAATTTACCTCAAAACTGTTTGTTGCAGAAAAACAGTTGTGGCCTCAAATTGATTGTATTTACTTGTAAATGTAATATACATAAAATATCCTGTTGGGTCATTCTGGTCTGTGTAAAGGGTAACCCCCTCCACCCCCCCCCCCCCCCCCAAATGCAGAAGTACTGTCCGTTGAACTCTCTCTGCTAAAATCAATTCCCTCTGACTTGACCCTTTTAACACAACCTTTGCCTGACCCCTGACCCCTGACCCCTTCACCCAGGACCTGATGGTGGGGGACGAGGCCAGTGAGTGCCGGTCCATGCTGGAGGTGTCCTACCCCATGAGCAACGGCATTGTGCGATGCTGGGAGGACATGATACACCTGTGGGACTACACCTTTGGGGCCCAGCGCCTCAACATCCACCCTCCGGACTGCAAGGTGCTGGAGTAACCTGGTTACCGCGGTAACAGACCAAACCAACGTGGCCTGGGGAAGGGGGCGGTAATCGTACAATCGCAGCCTGGCGTATGTAGCAAGGCACCAAATTAACTACGTAAATAGGGGCTGCACACGATCAATTTGGGATTGTTTTACAGTCTTTGATTTCTAATGGGCAATTGGGCACGGACCTCAGGTAAAATCTGAACTATTGTGGCAGCCTTTTAACCAATCGGCATTGCTACAACTGTCGTTTCTTCTCTACTAACATTTTGAAACCAACCCCCACTGGTCGCTGATTGGTCTGCCATCCCAACACAAATGATAATGAGCAAATTATAACGTTTCTAAAATATAATCACAGCTAATAGTTGGGCGGAGCCAGGCTAGTGAAATTGGCGTGAGGGGACATACTTGGCACTGTCTTAGGCATTTTGATTTTTTTGTCTTTCTTTTTTTCTTCTTGTTTATTTTTCTTTTATTCTTCATTTATTTGTGAATGTGTCTGTGTGCGTGGATGTGTGCGTGTGAGGCCGTGTGTGTGTATGTATATATATTTGTGTATGTGTGCCTGCATAAGCCTGTCACAAAATGTAGTTGTTAGTGAGGGTGGGATTCCACAACCGCGCCGCACCGACCACAGCAACAGGCAGGCAAGAACCCCAGAATCCAGGCCCTCCCGCGACCCCCTGTAGCGCAAAGGACCCGAGACCCCCT
>JAODUK010004957.1:0-10514 GCA_027564635.1 Typhlichthys eigenmanni
CTCCAGACAACACAGCCCTCAGGTTCATAGGGACACCCAAACCTCTCCACCACGATAAGGTGATGGTTCCCGGAGAGATAATTAAATAAATGAAGAGTAAAAACTAATGGGAAACTTGTGTGGCCATTGCTCAGCAAAATCCAGTTACATCACTCCGGGAAATAAGAACCTTTCATGTTGGGAAGCGGCACAGGACAATGGTACTCCTTAGAGGTAAGCATTAGACTCAGTGCTTTATGGGTATCTAGATAGAAGAGCAGTGTTCAATATGCCTACTAGATGAACCTGGGGTTTGGTATGCCAGTTGGGCGTTGACGACTGGTCAGTGCAAAGCAGCCTTTGAGAATATGTATGCATTTTTCCCCCAAAATATGTTAAGGGTCACAATATAATTGGGATGAGCAAAGAAGTCATTCTACTGCTAACATTACTGGGTCTAGGCTGTGTGCTTGAGGGAATAAGCCGTAAACTAGGGCTGTTGTAGTCTTATATCCCTATTTAATTAGAACTTGTTTTCAGAGTTGAACTGTGATTGTTGAAAAGAGAAACGGATAGAGACTTAGTGAGTAGCAGTCAATTGACAGTATGTGCCTAATGTTAGTGAACCTGATACAGGAATTAACATTTAACGCTGTGAGGTCAGTAAAACTAGGGACTGTTTGTTGAAACCATGACCATAACGTTTTATGAAACACCGTGCGTACCATTGTACCATCTTACCATCTTACCTGTGCATTTCTTGGGGCTTCCAGTTCGTTTCCCATGCATTCCTAGTTTACAGTTGAAATTCTCCTCCCAGAACTCTGCGAACCACACGTTCCTTCGATTGTTAGACAGCGAGCGGCTACGGAAGTACCGGTCAAACGCTGTGAAAATATAAAAGAAATTAAATATAAAAGAAAATCGATTGCACTAACATAATTTGTTAAAAGTTTCTTCTTATATTCCCCACTGTTTTAAGCAAGACACGCGTTCATTAATCCCCTTGTCTAGTTCCGTCTGCTGTGAGCTTATCTATGTAATCCATAGACCCCCGGTGTGTGTGCATCTCGTATCAACTGCAGATGTAGACTGTGTTTCATTTAAACTTCTGACTTGGACTTCAAGTGTCTCTCTTGTAGTCTTGCGCTCGCTCCAGGAGTCAATCATCTAATGGAGAGATCGGACAGAGAGCAAATGAGGGCGTCCACCATGGCCTAATGGCAAGGCTTGCTTCCCACAGCGAATGCTGTGTAGAACTCTGTGCTCCCCGTCCTGCTGTTACCAAAGCTATTAGAGCTCTCATATACGCGCACACAATTATATGGAGGATGCTAATAGAATGGGTGCTTTTTTCAGAGTTTGTAGGGAGAACACAGCTTTGGCTAATCAGATCACAAATAGATATGGTTGATTTAGGTGTGCTAATGAAAAAAGCATTGACAGCCTGTCGATAGTATTTGTACAGTACAGTAGTATACTGTAGTACAAGTACAGTATAATTCAGTATTGTCAACGCTTGCTATTAAGCACGTTGAAAGTTGCAGCTGCGTTTTTCCTACACTGACATGTCTGAAAGTGTCCGTCATGCTGCATTCAATAGAACAATCACGAAAGAACAAAGATGGACATTCCCAACCTCCTAAAAATGGCTTTGAAATTGACAACTCTGTGTTATTTTTTGTGAACCACCAGTAGTTTCTGTGGCTATATATAATATGTGACAGGTCCTGCTGCTTGTTAGTTAGTCTTGGTCATCAGGGCTGATTGGGTGCACCTGGGCCCACGTTTCCCCTGGCTTTAAAAAGATTCACTGCGTGTCTCGTCTCTCCAGAACAGTCCCTTCTGGCATTGCACCTTACTGTGGTAATTGTACTTTGTTTTATACACACGACAACATATTGAACTACATGATTTCCCATGCCTACATGCACTTACACTGATTTACAGATTTACACACCTCACTTGTAAGTTTAATATCTGTTGGATGATGTTATATTTCATAATAAATTGGATTTCTGGCCTTGTGTGTATGACGTTTCTCTTTTATTTCATGAGTCCGGTTATGACAAACACATGTAACAAAAATCAAAAGCCAATATATGTAAATGTTAATAGTTTTTATTGCTGATTTAACCATTAGAGTACAAAGTTTGGCATATTTGTTTCTACAAGTCAAGTTTGGAGGTCAAAGCTTCTAAATTAAAATTACAGGTTGCAGGCGCAATCAACTAATTAGGACATTTTATTTTACAATTTCCCAGTTTCAGTGCAGACATTTTTTTTTTTAATACGTTAATGTTAAGTTAAAGGTATAGTCAGCTACTGCAAGCAAATTGCCACTCACATCAACAAAGCTGTGTTGAGTGGCGCTGTGGAGGGATTTTGATTTGATCTTGAAATTAGCAAGTGTTCTCGAGAATGACTGACCCTGCCTTTAAACCTCAGCTTTGACAGGCAGGTAACGATATATTTATTATCTGAATACATGCTGTATAAATGTGATTATATATATCCACACAGTACTCCTTTGTCTTGCCACTAAATCTTATGACATTCTTACCGTCCACAGACGCTCGTTTGGGCAGGATAGTGATGGCTCCCTCGGCCACCCTCTCCTGACCAATCACAGGGGAGATCTTGGATCCCCAGCTGTCTGAGCCCACCCACATGAAGTGACCGGTCTGATTGTTTTTTCTGGCGGCATCGAGAACCCGTCTGAGTGACAAAGAAGTTGGTAGTCAAGAGCTGTTTCCAACACTAGGCTGCATACATTTTCTAGAATTGATTGAGTGAAAGATGCTGACACTGTTCATTCACACTACAGGTTCATGGAATTTACAATACAGGTAATTTAGGAGACATTCAGAAGAAATTATATAAATTATGGGCTCTTAAATGTAAGTATTACCAAAAATAGAGTTAGTAGTGAGTCACAGTACATTAGGAGTAGCTGGCTGTTTGAATAGGTGAGTGTTACGCAAGCAGTAGTAACCGCTTGCTGCGGTATTTAGACAGAAGAGCTGATTAAACATAATACAACAGCAGCATAAAACAAAATACAATAAATGGCAGAGGAGCACCTGTTTTAGTGCACATCACGTACCGGATATCATCCTCATTAGCGAACATGATGATGGCCCTGGCGTTGGATGTCTCCAGCAGGCGTCTGATGATTTTATCAAACTCCCCTGCTCTGGGCTCCCTGGGGATCTTTAGAGACTGGGCGATACAGACACCACCTGAGAGAGAGAGAGAGTTTTATCAGCACTGGACCACCATATTCCATTTCATTGTATTGAAACATCAAGTCATCATACATAATTTAGAAATAAACATACAAACAAAAAGAATAATTACATGAATGAAAAATAATAAAGTAAATACAAGATAAAATGAAAGTATGAAAGACTGAATGAAGGAACACACACAAAGGCAAATACAAAATAAAGCAATAAACAAAGCAGGATATAAGGGTGGAAGGCAAATACATCATATTAGGAGAAAACACTAAAAAGAAGAGAGCAAGGGCATAAACATTTCATCAAAAGTTTTTGATAAGAAGTGGATGAAACAGATAAAGAATGGGAAAAGCTAGACAGGAGGAGGAAATGGGAGCAAATAAATATATGAAAGGAAGCAACAACACTGAGATTAAGAACCAAATGAAACATTCTACATCTATAACATAGTACAGTGTGTACTACACCCACATTGGGGAAACATTGCTAGGAACAAATGGGAATTAAAAATGAATTATAGGTTGACCGATAGAGGAATTTAAAAGGCTTATATAATACCTACAGTTTAATGCTGGAACAAAGCCGATTGATCGGCCGACAACTACAAATGCCAAAATAACAGCGTCATATAATAATTTATTGGCTTGTCAAGTCATTCGTATTTTATAACAAGTGATCATTTTTCTATTTTTTTGTAAAACCCTTTCTATTAATTATAATGACGTACTGTATACTGTAAAATAAAAACTAAGTGTGTGAGGTATAGGCTATATTACTCTGAACAAAATGTTACAGTATAGGCCTACTTAGTAGCATCAAATGCCCACCAGATGGAAGTATGAGGTTTGCTTCCAGGACCAATGTATATTTTAATCAGGAAGGGAATCTTACAGAGATTCAAAATAACCACTGAAGGGTAAGGGAAACGATATGGGTTGCTTTTAAAAACAATAAACGAGACATAAACAGTAACATAAGACACATGTGAAGTATGTTACCGTTTATGTCTCACATTGTTTTAGTAAGCAAGTTGCAACATACTATGTGAGCTGGCTATGCTATATCCTATGATTGCTATCTTATAGCTTGTTATGATACCAGATAGCCGCTGCTCATTTTCCGTCGAAAGGAGCCAGTTGAGGTGGTACAGGCATCTAGTAAGGATGCCGCCTAGGCGCCTCCCTTGGGAGGTGTTCCAGGCATGTCCAGCTGGCAGGAGGCCTCGGGGATGACCCAGGACTAGGCGGACAGATTATATCTCCACACTGGCCTGGGAACGCCTCGGGATCCCCCAGTCAGAACTTGTTAATGTAGCTCGGTAGCTGCCCCCGCGACCCTACTCCGGATAAGCGGGAGAAGATGGATGGATGGATGGATGGATGGATACCGGAGAGCCTATTACTGTTGTGTTTCATTTCTACTGTTGCTAAAAATCTAGGAGAACTTATTTTTTTCATCACAAACAATTATATTGACAAAAAAAAATGACTTTATAATCTACTTGGAAGCCTTGAGGTCTAGTATTCCAGGTGAACATTTTACAATTCGTTTCATTAAGCTTTTACAGGCATATCTGGATCTGGTGGCGGGTCTGTCAGCTTTCTATGAAGTTGTTTAAATATGACCACTGGACCTATTTTGTGCTACAGACTTGCATTTAACAGCTAGCCAAATACTAACAACCATGTTACAGTACTTGCTAGCAGACAGACTGGCAGATTGACTGATACATTTCAGGTGGGCAATATATGAGAAGGATACCTATAGGCAACCGAAGCCTGGAATGTGAACAAGCGACCAATTTTCAGCTACAAAGCGATGTGCGACGAACGGATCACTTACAGTGAAGGTATTCTGAGAAAACAACTACTGTATATAACAATATTGCATATAATGTAAACAAAATATTAACATAAATTCTCAAATGGAAGGCAGTTAGGCTAAAACGCAAACAAGCCGTTTATCGTGACTCTTTATTTATATTGTCCAGCAGCAGCATGAAGTCCCCCACGCTCGAGTTAACTCGACACAAATTGAAATAAATATTGGAAATATTTTGCGATTCAAATGGAAGTAGATTTTCATAGTTTGCTTGTGTTTACATTAAGCCTCTATATCCTTCAATGATATGTTAAGAATACAATGACTGATTTCTCTTGCCTCCAACAAAAAAACATATTCATAATTCACCAATAAACCTGTCTCTGTCTATCACGACAGGCCTACATGCACGTTCGTGATAATGTCTATGTGCTTGTGCTCATGTGCACGCATGTGTGAGTGAATTATGTCCAAACCCTTTTGCCCGCCTTTTCCAGCCCACTGATTGAACATATGTACTGTCTGTCACATTTACTATATCACACCACTTAATCACACACAAATGCTCATTAGCCTTAAATTAATGGTCTCTCAAGAATAATTACCAAATGACAGTAAACCTTCTGTGCAAGCACAGACAAACCCGCCACACACACATAAAGCAGAGATAAATACCTGCACATTTTCAAATACTTTCTCATGGATACACACATATACATACATGCAGTATATAACATGCACCCTTGCTACAGTAGCTTGACTCTCCTTGTCAGTATTTTCTATGGAATGTCATACAGTAGCCCACTGTCACACTAAGACATACTAGATGTGACTCAATACACAGTAAAAATGCACACACGTAAATGGGCCATCTCATGACCATAAACACACACGTCCAGACCCAGCTCCAGTATACAGTAGGCCTGAAAGACTTGATAATGTCTTTCATGTTAACATAAAAACCCACAATAATCAACTCATTAACAGCATTATTATGCACCTATGGCGTTGAGTTCAAAGCCAGCGTTTTCATTATCACTCGTAGAAAGTCTAGTTACTGTAACACAACATTCGCTGTGTGAACACAGCTATGAGATAGATAGTGTTATATATCAAAACCTCTCATCGGGAAATCACTGCAACACTGCATGAAAGAGTGACTCTAGAGCCATAGAGAAAAGAGTGAGCATTTTCTCTAATCATTTAATGGGGGATGCTCTTCACTGCTGGCTGGGTACTTTAGTGAGAAAGGACAAGGAAATGGTCTTAGTTGGGCTGGATCACAGAAGTCCCTTGATTCATTATGCTATTCAGCACTTCCAGGAGATTAATCCATAAAGAAAACTAATTGAATTATGGGTTCCGCGTCCACTTGGGGACCTAACAGCAAGCTCACAGTTTCCCTCTAATTCCCTGATTATTGCTGCTTGACGGACTATGGCATATTCCTTATGTGTCCATATGTGCCTGTGATTGAAGTGTGGGGGCGTGTGCAGATAATGCACACTGCCACGCGTGCATTCGTGTGGGCGCCTGTACTCCCGGCGAAGACGAACATCTCGACTCGCGTGGTGAGGAAATTCAATGTGAAATGCGTCCAGCGTATAAATCTCTTCCTCCCCAGAGTGAAACACTCCCAGACGATAATTAACTCCATTCTGTTGCAAGATTAAACTCATTCTGTTTTAGGATGGTAAATGGTACCGTCCCATCGCTTAATTAACGATCTGCTTCCTTCCTATACTCGCTGCTTTGCCACATTTCATGTCCTCGCCGCTGCAGGCGTGACCGGAGAGGAGCCAGATCCCCTCCCTCCCCGCCACGCGGCCTGTTGCGTCCCATTGTATCCCATCATGCATTTCTGTGGCTAAGCATGTGATGGCTGTTTATTTGTATTACTTTTATTTTAATATTTTAAAGTATTTTAAAGTATAACTAACCTACTAACTAAGTAATAACTTTGGTTCTATCAAATAGAAAGTGCCAAGTGTACTGTACACATTCTCCATGTTGAATTTGGAATAAGTGGCATGGTTCCGGCTACAGTGCCTTGAGTGTTTTTTTCAGTTTTCTTTGGAGGAGGAGGTAAGGTCCCAAAAGCAAGACTAGAGCAAGGGTAGAGCTCAGGGGATTTAATCCACAAAAACACCAGCAACAGACAACCAGGACATTTTGTAACAATCCAACAAGACTTAAGAAAACACTAGGGCTTACGAACAGACACAAGACAGACCACTGGACAAAGACAACGAGGGGCAGGTGAAACTAATAACTATAAACACGGGGAAAACATTGACTGGAAGACAATGGCAGTGTTCCCCAATCCTGGTCCTAGATGGCCGCTGCCCTGCATGTCTCCCTGCTACAACACACCTGATTCACGTGAATAGCTCTTTAATCAGGATTCTAACGACCCATTCATTTGAATCAGGTGTGCTGGAGCAGGGAGACATCTAAAACACGCAGGATAGCGGCCCTCCAGGACCAGGATTGGGGAACCCTGGACCAGGGAGAACAAATAAAACACACCATGAGAGAACTACTATATGACAATAAGGCCTCATTCAGAATAACCAATTGTTCTGGGTCTTATTTGCACTATACATTTACGGCATTTGGCAGACACTTTTATCCAAAGCGACTTACATGTGGTACATTTGTCAGTAGTTGGACAGGTCATATACCAGCAATTATAAGCAAACAATATTCTAAATATAACAAATGCAGCATAATGTCATTATACCTATTACCACATAGTCAAACATATAAAGTGCAATAGGTAATGGCCTAGCTAATAAAGTGCAATAAGTAATGGCCTAGCTAATAAAGTTCATCCTTTTTTTTTTATAATTTTTTTTTATAAATAGTGAGATAAGAGCATGAAAAGTGAGTGCAGGACTTCATTAGGAGTGCTAAGAGGTGGCGAGGTCACTTTTCAAGGTACCAAGGTACTGCATCTCCTTCATCTCTTGTCTGTGTGTCAAGGTGTCCCTGTGCCAGACACCTAACCCATTCTGCTCCCAATGTGATAATACCTCGCGTGGCTATAAGCACCTTCTGTGGGTTAGAACAACTCTATACATGCAGTCCATATACATTTAGTTTTGCATAACCAAAATGTACATGTATGATATATTCTGATTACGGTGGAAAATGTGCCAATGTGCCATGTTCCTGTCTTTATCTATCACAAACTTTTATTTTGGCATCTCAACAATTGCAAATTGAGGAGGACATTTTTATTTACTAAATGAATAGTGGCGTGAACCAGCAGAGCTGAAAGACTCAACGAAAAAGAATCCTCTTTGGTCCAATATTTTCATATTTCCTTAAAGATAATCAATGTAACCTCATTGATAATATTGCTAAGAACAATGTTAAGGGTGTGGGTGAAAAATAAATAAATACAAATATTTATTTGGGAGGTAGAATAATATAATAAAGCTTTAGTTAGCCAGGTAATCTGCTGTAACAGTGCCATTACTCATTACGACGGGTATCCTCTCACAAATATAAGTATTAAAACATTTTATTATGGAAAAGCAAAGAAGCATTTTTGTTTCTTACCTTCGCTCAGCATTATATTTAAGTGCTGAGGTGGGTTAAGGAGACCTGAAGCTAGCAGTAAAGTGGGTTCTGGATGTTTTTGAAAAGCTAAATTGTATCCTCCAACAAAAGGTTAGTAATTTGTAGATTAAATAAAAAGTATGCGGCGGTATTTCAAACTAGCACACTAATCTTAAAGTATTCCTAGCTAAAGGGACAATGTCTATGTCTTTCATGATTCATTATAATGTGCTATACCTATAGGCCGAGTAAGTGTGTGAAGCCAGTTTTATAGCTGCCTGCTATATTATTGAGATCCTAGCAGGCAACAATGTGAATTACTGTATATTTTTACAACAAATGCTTGTCTGCAATGGCAAAACCATATTACAGAAACACATACAGTACAGTATATCACACTCATAATCAACGCTTTGTGGACAGCTTACTGTATGTGTGTAACAAACCACAAAAAAGTGAGATCGGCAATGCCATCATGAACACATAAAGCAGAGAGGAGAAAAGTCAGTGCCATCAAATAAACATTTCAAAGTAGATGTAGATTAACCAGCAGATACTCAGCCTGTGGCGCAGAGAGAAACTATCTCACTGCTGTCTCTGTATTGCTTGTTCATGAACCCAATGTTAACGTCCAACCAAGTCTGAGTCGTCCAGTGACTACTTGATAAATGAAAACTGTCTCTCTCCGGACCTGTGCTATATCGTCGTCTGCCAGTTGATATATTCTCTCGTGCGCGCTCTGATGTGCACACACGCTCTCTCTCTCCACACAGTGAGCCCTGCCTGGCATTTTTAATTGATTTTAATAGCGTGGTTTGAAGTTATGACTCTAACAGCCAGCCACTCAGATCAGCCCATATGTCGCTGTGCCCATGGCGTACCCTGCATGACATCTCTCCTCAACCCAACTGGCAGTGCACACACACACACTACTCTCCTGGTCTCTCCTCTCTTTTTTTGTTATTCAGTACACGCACAAACGTGCATACACACAAAGAGAGCTTGTTAGATATTTACTGTAAAGCTTTACTACAGAGGCGCTCGCTGGCTGACCTGGTTTCAGAAAAAGAACAAAATAATGGTCTATACATACAGTACTGTGTGTGTGTGTGTGTGTGTGTGTGTGTGTGCGTGCACACGTTTCAAGCAAGGTAATGCTGGCCATATATAGGAAGCAATACTTACAAAACTTAAAAGCCTTTAAACCTTTCATCTAACTGAATAAACATTTTATTATGTAATATTTGGCTGCCTGTTTCTTTCTATTTTTAAAAACATGCACATGTAAAGGCCTAAGTGTTTCTATTTACACACACACACACAAAGGGAGTGTCAAATACAAGCACACAACAAAATGCACACCCATGGATTATTACATAAACAAACATGCAGTGCTCCTCCCACATAGACACAAATAAACACTGACAATCATTCCTTGTCTCCACCCTCATTAGCACTGCTTTCAAATTAAAAGTTGCTCACCGACACTCTACTTTAAAGCTTTGTTCCAGGTCTCGGGGTATTGTAGCGTGAGTCTTTGAAGTCAGTTGTTTTTTTATTTTATTTTGGAACATGCATACTACACTGAATAAAATTATATATTATAACACTTTTGTTTTTTATCAACTCAATACGAAGGAGATATGTTGCACTGCGTGAGGAAAACGGTGGTCACACCAGATACTGACTGGTTTTAAGACCCCCACCCCCAATACAGTGAAACTGCACATTTTTGAGTGGCCATCCTAAGGCACACCTGTGCAATACTCATGTTGTCTGATCTGCATCTTGATGTGCTACACCTGTGAGGTGGATGGATTATCTTGGTTCACTAACACAGATTTAGACAGATTTGTGAACAATATTTGAGAGAAATAGGCCTTTTGTGTACATAGAGAAAGTATT
>JAODUK010004958.1:0-10514 GCA_027564635.1 Typhlichthys eigenmanni
ATGTGTGTGTGTGTATATATATATATATATATAAAAAATCCGTTGGTGTAACTGTGTTCTTTCCATGGCTGTCAACACATCCACAGGGGTATAGAAACAGTGTTATGCAGTGCACAGTGCACACCCTTTGTATTCTATGGTTTTACATGTCAGGATATAATCTTATGTTCATTAGCAGGTCTAAATATTTGGTAAATACAACCTCAGATGAACACCACCACATGACATATTACACAGTGTCCTCTCATTTCGTTAGCTTACCGTTCTCGTGCGTGCTGAAAAAAGTGATCCGGCTTCACAATGTGTTTCAATGTGTGGGGCGGAGCTTCTGAGGGAGGTTGTTTTGATTTGAGCTCGAAGTTAGCAAGCGTTCTCCAGAATGACTAACCCTGCCTTTAAAAAGGGTTCATTTCCCCTTTAGCGCCCCGACAACACGGCGGCCACCACTTCATTACCAAGGACTGGAAAGGCCTAACGTCCCCCATCACTGCCGCTCTGGCAGGCAGGATGTACGTGGCTCCACGGAGCTCCACAGCAAGCCGTGGTGACCGCCGTCAACAAGACCAGCAGTACCAACAGTATGGCCAGTGGTACGACCAGCAGCGTAAACAGTATGACCAGCAGTACGACCACCAGCGTCAACAGTACGACCAGCAGCGTCAGCAGTACGAGCACCAGCGTCAGCAGTACGACCAACAGCGTCAGCAGTACGACCAACAGCGTCAGCAGTACGACCAGCGGTACGACCAACAGCGTCAACAGTACGACCAGCAGCGTCAACAGTACGACCAGCAGTACGACCAGCAGTACCAACAGCAACAGGAGCAGCAGAGGGGCCGGGGCAGGCAGAAGCGCTCACCACTCTGGGAATCCATGGCGGAGCGGGGGACAAGCGTGGGTCACGGCTTTGTCGAGAGAGGGATGGAGCTGGGGCTGAGGCTGGCCGAGAAGAGGGTGGCTATGGAGGAGAGGCTCGGACGGGAGTGGGATCGGGACAGAGACAGACGAGACCGAGAATGGGATCAGGACTGGGATCGAGGCCGACGGAGGGACGGGTACCGTCGCTACGATGACGGGAACCACGACTCCAGATACAACCTGCGCAGAGACAGGGCCTCCTGGGAGATGATCCGTGGGGGTCAGCCTATTCAGAGTGTCTATTTCTTTACAGGAGGTACGTCTTCGCTAACAGAACGCTAAACTCCATGTCTGGATTACCCACAGAACCCCTGTCTCAAGTTATGTTTGAAAAGCATCAGTGTACTAATGTGAGCATGGCTGCAAGGGAGGAGTACAGGGAGATGTGAACCTAGCAGTGCTGTAGGGGAGGGGCAGAGGGAGATGTGAACCTACAAGTGCTATAGGGGAGGAGTACAGGGAGATGTGAACCTACGAGTGCTATAGGGGAGGAGTACATGGAGATGTGAACCTACGAGTGCTATAGGGGAGGAGTACAGGGAGATGTGAACCTAGCAGTGCTGTAGAGCAGTGGTTCTAAAAATAGGGGTCAGGATTCCCCGGGATATCGCGAGACACAGCGGAGGGAGTCACTCGAGATGATTTTCCGAAACCAAGTAAGATCTTAAAATAATTGGAAATAGCATATTTTAGCCATAATTGTTACTAGTAAGGGTTTGTTACTTTTATGTATTCTGCTACTACTAGAGTTTTTTGAGTTCCAAACCAAACATGTTTTTGTAACGCTTGTTTGCACAACAAGAGCAATTTCATTAGTGTAACTTTAACAATTGAAAAATATAGTCATTCTGAAAGAGATATTTGAACTATCAGAACAAAAACACCTCCCTTCAATGCCACAGGGTGCTCCCTTACAGAGCTAGGACTGTGTTTCTATATTGTCACTAACACTTTAAAAGTTAGGGATCATGTAGGACGTAATCACACATTAGATTAGAAAGTGAGCCAATGTTCTCGTTGCGTTAGGAATACCTTACCGCCAAGATACAGCACACTCACAGAATGTTCTTTTCTTATGAGGACTAGTGTATGACCTATTAAGATATTGGTAAATATATTTATATATTACATATATAAATGAATAAATTAAATATAACATATATTACATATTAAGCTATTGACTAATGTAGGCTACTTATCATAGGTCACAGATACCTTTGGACAAAAGGTATCTGCTAAAGCGCTGTACATGTATATCCTAGATAAGTACTACAGAGTGGACGTGAAGACCAAGAGTGTGGACCCAGTCACCCCACCGTATCCCAGGTCCATCGCCAAATACTGGCTTGGCTGTTCACAACCCACTGGGCCGGAGAAGAAATAGTGCGCTTTTATTTGCTACGAAAACGTAACAAGAATCACAAGAAAACAGAAATCATTGTTAATCAGCAAGGCAATGCAGATGCAATATTAACTAAACTTGACCTTTGTCAATATTTATTAAAGACAAATCAATACCTCATTTGTTTTGTCTGAATGTTTTTCAGATATTTTTCTTAAGGAAGTTATAGAAAGTACATCACGTTAGCATTAGGGTGAAAAACAGTGTTTCTATATCAACAGCCATCACATGGACTGTTCTGTGTGCAAATGTGTGTGTTCAAGGTTGTCAAAGTAATATAATGTGAAAGCACACTATGAGCGAGAGCTTCTATTACACCATACTCGTTTCATCTGACTATAGTTAATTTAGGATACATAAACCTTTAATATTTTCATGCGTGTTTATTAAAAACTAACTGATAATTATCCCCCCCATCCTTGAATATGGTGTTAATTTGGTTGTTGTTTTTTGTGTGTGACAGCGGCAATATCAGAGTATCAGCGTTACTTCTCTAAATTAATTTTAACAGGAGTCAGTCTGGAACAATGCATGCAGAAGAGTTTGAATGCACCTGAATTTAAATGCATGCACATTTACAATAAATAAATATATCCCGTGATATATTAATTATATATTATAATATATTAATTTAATTTGAACTTTGTAAACTGCTTTTGAGCATTTGTGTCATTTAAGAAGCCATTGGCTCACCATCTAGTCTGTCTGTGGCTGACGTTGCTCTGGCTGTATCAGTGGAACTGGTTTCCTTATACTTTTTATTTATTCCTTTGAAAAGGAGTCATCCCATGCTCCCGGTGGTCAGGCGTCGCTTTGCACGGCTGATGCCACCATCGGTGTGTGAGAATGTGAGGCTATAACGTTAAACAAAGGAAATGCACCACCCCCACCCCGAACCCCCACATAACACTGCAGAAGTTTCCAAGATAAGACTAATAACATCTTCCTATAACAGAAGCACATTTGAATCATGTCATGCCTGTATCTGTGCTTGCTTAGAATGTACACAAGACTACCTGTACAGTATGGTCATCTAAATGAGACATCATTCACATCAGTATTATAGCAAGTAGAGCAGCATGCCAGTTTGGTCAGACAGACAGAGACAGACAACTAAACATGTCAGTCAGTTGCGTGGATATTTGTTTTTAACAGATGATACGTGATGAATTAACAATTATGTTAAACATTATTGTAAAACCAACGTTCACATACTCAAGTCACTGGATAAAGGATGCTTGCCTGGACCAGCCATAGTTACATAAAAGTAATACTGTAGAGCTTACGGTGCGGTCTTGCTCTCGCTGAGAACTGTCGAGTGTTTCCTCTTCAGGTGTTCCTGCATAGCAGTTGTGCTTTTGTGATACGCCATCCCTGTCTTGCAAAGTACACAAAGCACTGTGCTATTTGATTTCATTTGAAAGAACTCCCAAACTTTAGAGGTTCGAGGTCTTTTTGGAGCCGGTGCATCTCCTAACGCGCTAGCCAAATCCATTTTGCCCTTCTCAAAGATGGCGCGGTGTGTTTTACGATACCGTACGTCGACGATAATCCGTGGTCGTGGTCGTGGTCGACGCAAATAGACGCATTTTTGTAATCGATTACGTCGACGCATCGCCCCAGGTCTGCGTTTAAAAATGCAATACCATCTAGTGCAAGACAAAAACATTATACAATTATCCCCCACCACACAGTTGTAGCCTTTATTGTATATGCATTGCAGTCACAATGCCAGTCGTGGCATTGTCATGTTACTACGACTAAAATGCTTATCAGAACAGCGCTGCAGTACGGTTCAGCCGTATAGCGTGTCAATATCTGCATTACGCATGTAGTTGCTCACTGTTTATTGAGAGGCAGTTATGCTATATTGAACAGCAGTATGATTTCCCCTTGCCTATATATATATAATATATATCCTTCTTTAATTTCGTGTGAACACAGCGTCCACTTGTGGTCATTACAGTGACGTCCAAGAAGCATATTGCAAAGGTTGTGTCAATAATCGCGTCATTTCAGTAACGCATATGCCTAGTGCATTCAGCAGGGGACTCACCCTTCTTTCGCATGGGCATCTGTTACTTTACATGGGTGTATTCTTTTCAGATGCTCTAGCATGGATGATGTACTGTTGGAGTACCTCAAGTCACGGCTGCAAAGTGAGCAACACACCACTTTTGCCGACGTCTGTTTGAAATACTTCCACACCTTCGACTCGAATCGCCGGGTTTTTGCGTCCCACCGGAGTCCTCCGGATTTCATGTCCGAGTCACCTGCTTTACACTCTGTCTCTGCTTTTGACGTTGTCGTGTTTGAGCTTGCCGCCGCCATGTTCGGATTCTTCTTCCAATAGTGTTTCAGCAGACTGGGTGCGTCTAGACTGCCCTCTGCCGCTCAAACCCAGCCGCGTCTAGTAGGGTGTGAACTGTAGGTCAGTGGTGTGGTGTGAACGCGTCGCTCCCACCCTATGCTCCCACCTCGGGCCTATAACCCACTATTGATACAGTATGCATGGCATTATGTTATGTCACGATATCCTATACCACTAGACTCTGGAGGTAAAAGGTCAGTGTGTGGTGTTTTCTGTCAAAGATGGCCTCAGCACAATAATGTTCTTGAGATTATGTTTGTGTTTTTCATGTTTTGTTATGGTATGTTAATTAAACAGCTTTTACCCACAGGCAGTGAAATGCATAACCCCACTCCCATCGCTCTTATAAGGGTGCTGAACTAAAAGCAAAGCTTAAGCTATAATAACTTTGAGTGCAATGATCTATGTCTGTTCAAATTTTATGAGTACTTTTACCCGCACAAGCACTTTATTCTGCTTTATTTCTACATACTCTTTGAGTGCACATGAATTTTGATGTATGTACATTGACAAGAAATCTACTATCTACTATTATGGGGGTCATGAGTCTCTAGCACTGTTATTTTGGGGGTCACATGCTGAAAAGAACCCCTGTTATAGGCCATGTAGAAAACACAAGAGAAATGTACTTTTAAGTCTGACAAAAATCAAAGCAGTTGAGAATATGAAGACATTTGTTCTCAAGAGATAACATGAAAATGAATGGAACAAATACCACACCACCACACAATCTAGCTCAAGTAACTCAACATGGAATCGTTCAATCCTCTAGTAGCCCTCTTCCTTATGACCAAATTCCTCTATAGGCTACGCTATCTAAAGTATATGTATTAGTTATGTCACCAAACCGGGGAAGAATATTTGGTTTAGATTAGAACAGATACTCCTGTTGTTATTTGTCAAACCTCATATTACTGTCTTAGAAATACACTGCTTCTGATATTGGTTAAGAATCTAAACTTTAGATAGTATTACGACCATGCATTTCCTTAACAGCCCACTAGAGGTCACAGAAGTACCACTATACAGTAAAAACGTCCCACAGCTAAATAAATAACTGTTGGATCAGGATGTCTTGCCACGCCATTCTATACTTCATGTGAACCAACCGCAAATGAACTAAGCTAACAGAGTTGTCCTGTTGAGAAAGAAGAATAAAATAAACATGTTTTTTTTTAGAAACAGTTTATTTTAAAGTGACAGTAAAATTAGTAACTACAAAAATATCAATATAGGCACCGATGAGGCACATAACAATTTGTCAATTTGATACAATTATAGAAGCCTCTGAATTAGTTGATCAAATATTAAGATCATACAAAGTAGCCCTAGCTTCAGAAAATAAATAGTCCAGTGGAGGGGAGAATTATAGACAAGATGCTGTCCTTCTTTTAAAATATCAAATGCCATTCTCAGAAAAGTGTCACATTCGCCCAAAGACATCGTCTGTATTTTGCAACAAGCAGCATCCTCGCTAACAATGTCAAATGCAATATGTTCAATCGTCTACATGATGGACAAACAACGTAGGAAAATATTTAGGAAGGGTATATGGTCAGAGGGAATAACCAATATATAGCTAAGGGAACTTGATTTGAGAAGGGCGTTTAGGTATAGCAATACTGACTGCTGTCAACATCCATATAGGTGACCCTTACCGCAAGCACTACATTTAATCCTTTCTGTCTTCATGAACTAGCAGTCTTGATAAATATTAAGGTGTCCTCGGGTCAGCATGAAGAGAGGCCATTTTGTCTGTCAACTAAAAAAGATGACACATTTTCGAAACCTTGCAGAATACTATGCTGTCCTCGTGGTGTGTGTGTGTAAGGGGGGGGGGGGGCGTTCTGGCGTATCCGCTATTCGAACCCCCGCCCGGCCTCCAAAAACCGATAGATTAGATAGATGGAAAAAGAAACAATAACAGCGTGATACCTACAGCTTCTTGTCTGGCGGTCGAGGAAGGAAACAGCGTCCGTCCCCCATGTTATCTCCATCCCACACTCATGGAGTTATAGTGTCCCACGCGCGCCCACCTCCAGCTCCACGCTGGATAAGTAGCGTGTGGCCGGCGGGCGCCGGTGGCCATGGCAGCTCAGCTCCGTGGCGTAGCTGGCGCGGGCCTGCTTGGGGTAGACGATAGTGGTGCTCCCGTAGCGGCAGGGCCGCTGGCGGGGCTGCAGGTCCAGCTGCGTCCGGTAATGCCGCCATGTGCTCTGGGCCAGCGCCGTCACGGTCTGGCTGCAGCGCTGCAGGGCATGGCCCTGCGGCTCCCAGGACAGGCTCTGGATGAAGTGGTGGGCGGAGTCATAACGGACCGAGGAGGTGTATCTGCCAGGGCACGAAGGGTGGGAGTCAATACGTAGAACACAAGGGCATTCGCATGGTACTGTAGGACAGTGGTTCTCAAACTGTTGGTCGGGACCCCCCCCCCCCCGGGGGGTCGCGAGACACGGAGGAGGGGGTCACAAGATGATTTTCAGAAATTAAATAATTAAAAATTATTAAAATGGCATAGTTAGCCATAATTGTTAGTAGTACAGTTTATACTACTATGTATTCTGATACTAGCCTGTATTAAAATACTATCAAATAATATTATGGCTGTTATTCTTCTACCACCTCTGGAGAAGGGGTGGGGGGTCACAAGTCTCTGGCACTGTTATTTTGGGGGGTGGCGACCTGAACAATGTGAGAACCCCTACACAGGACACTATACAGTAGGCTGCTACACGGTGTATCCACCGTTTTTGCAATATTAAGCAAAAGGCCTATATGTTACTACCAGGGTTGAAGTAACAGATTACATGTAATAGTTCCTTGTAGGCTAATGTATTACAATAAAACAGTAACCATTAGTTACCAAGATAAAATAGAGGACGTTTATTTTATTTCAATTAGATGATTACTTCTACTTTCAAAGGGAAGTTTGCATAAGAAAAATGCATAAAACTAATTGGGCTGTTCATTTATGAAAATGTCAATCAATAATTGAAATTAAGTGCAATTTTAATCCCCGGAGCAACAAACAGTCACAAAAATAAACGTGGCACTGCCAAAGCAGTACATTGCTTTGGAAAGCAATCAGGTTATCTTACTAAATTTAGGAAATCCAAAAATAACATTACTGATTATATTTTAGTCTGGTAATTTGTAACTGTAACAGTTTAAATTTAAAAAGTAACCTACCCAACTCTGGCTACTACATCCTTAAAGTGACACAAGACAAAAAAAGCCCACCTTATTTCAGTGGGAGGTAAGGGATGGAGCTCAACCCCCTCTCCGTAGGACAACGGGTGTAGATGATGGACATTAAGAGCTCCGACAGGCCGGATCGGAACCTGCAATGCAGTTTAGACAGGCAACTAGATATAACGTAGGCTGCTGACTCTGAGCTATAGGATCCGACCTTCAGGGGCGCTCTGCCCCTAATGCGAACGATCTGTAGGCCTACATACAAGGACGTCTAAATCACAAATGTCACTGTAGGCCTATCAATAAATAGTAAACAATAATTAATAGTTCATATGTTTGCATTTGCAATGGCAAGTCTTGTTTAAGCATTAGTGAGGGTATATAACCGAATTTCCTGCATTCTGGTGACTTTCTATGCACCAATTTATGGTGGAAATGTCTCTAAAGCAAAATACAAAATTCTGGAAGAGGTAACGACTAAACATATAAGGGAATATAATGCAATAAGGGTATTTGTCAGCATTCACCTCAAGCATTCTTGCTTTCAAACTCTCCCCGAAATTGTGTAAGATCGCAACATTTTACGGTATGAATTTACAAAAAATTGTGAATTTTTTATTTTTAAAAATGTTTTGGGGTGCTGAATAGAATTTGTGCTTGAGCACCCCTAAAAGGTTGTAAAAACGCCCATGCTGCCACTGATGAAAGAGAGACAGCACACTTTCTTTCCTCAGTGAGTCCTACAAAGTTAACATTTCGACCATTAAATGTAGCCTGAGTCTACAACTGTTACCTTTGTAACTTATTATTCTTCATACTAGAGGGAATGTGGCCTGTAATTATTAGGCTACATGACCAGACAACCACCTCACTGTTATTTCTACTTTTAGCCTACTACAATACTGTCAGCAAACACACCTACCAGCGACCCCCTACCCTCGTCTTCAGATACCGGACTCATGGCCCCTTTATCCCCGCACACAGGCAGCATCCAGGTACTCGGACTGGGGCTTGGGGGCAGCCCGGAGTCCGGACTATCAAGTATCCTTTCGGCTTTGCCGCTCATATTCAACGGGTCGTCGTTGCACACATTTGACAAGTTCAACCTGCCAACCATTTCCGAAAAAATATAAATAAATAAATAAATTGCCCGAATTGAGTTAACCAACTGTGACGTGTTATGTCGAAAGCTCAGCAACTTCCATGTTACAGTTCCTGGCGCGGTGACTGTCCGTAGTGTCAGCCGTACGATAGAGACGGCTGGTCGGATAATCCAACCATGTAGTAGAAGCTACAAACCTTTCTAAACAGATCAGTACCGCAAGGCACGTCTTACACCGACCGTCCAAAATATTCAACTCCAGACGGTCGCTGACCAGTGATGAGCTTTTGAATTGTAAGTCGGAAAAACAAATGTCACAAATCCCAGGCAGTAGCTTGTCATCGGAGAAGTCGTTTCAGTTGTCCCGCCTGGCTGCCCGTCACACAATCCCGTTCACTCAAAAGGTTTCATTGTTTTAACAGACGTCTGGAAAGAAACGCCTATTCAACCAGTCGACTCGTAGCGAGGGATGGGGTCGTGGGAGGGGGAGTATTCATGGAGAAGTGAAAGGGGGAGAATCCAATGTGTAACCTCTGGTGGGAACGAGGTCGAAATGTTCCCGATGTTTTGTGGAATGGTGGTAGTTTAAATAATAGTCAGAGTACGAGATGATTTACGACAATGCTTTAATAGTGTTCACAAACGTGTGCAACGTGTGCAGGCTATACATGTTTGAGACAATACTAATAAATAACATTCTTTTGCATCAACAGAAGGCAGGAATGTGAAATTGTAACCATTATTAGGATATATAAATCATATCACATTTATTCAGACACATTAGTGTGTCGACAGATCTGGGGAAATAAACAAAAGACAAGGTGTAGAGAAGCCGGAGTGTTACATAGCATACTTGTTGCAATCACGAAATTAACTAAAACATTTTAATTGTTACCGATTTGAAGACTCTTTGAGATGCAGACAACTCCACACACTATCCCTCTCACACAAAGCAAAGGCCCAGTTTAAAAGACTTGCACTAGCTGGATGTAATTTCAAAAATTGACCTTGGGGAAGTTCTAAAGAGTGGAGACAAATGTCTAACCAACAAGACATCTTTGTTTACAATGTAGAAAGCTTGATGCCCACCAACATGGACAAGGTTGTTGTCGAAACGTGTCCAACACCCTTCAAGCGCACACAGATGCAGGCAGCTCCTCCGTTCCAATACAGACAGCTGCTAGCCACGCAGCAGGGAGAAACCCTGAGAAGCATGGCCGATATTTTAAGCACACTCGCTTTAATTACGGTCAAGCTCGCCTGTAATCACTCTGGACGCAGCCCACGCCCGCCTGGACAACGCATTACTTAGTGCAGAAACCTTGCACAATAATGCGCAACCTGTAGTTATGTCAACAGGCCGGGAGCATGTCGCAGTACAGGAGGTTTCTTCACTCACACACACACAGTTGTAGGGGAAGTGTGGGGGGTGGGTTCGTCTTGCGCTGCCCCCACACTTCCCCTAGAAGTGTGTGTGTGTGTGTGTGTGTGTGTGTGTGTGTGTGTGTGGGGGGGGGGGGGGGCGG
>JAODUK010004959.1:0-10514 GCA_027564635.1 Typhlichthys eigenmanni
GATAGAGAGAGAGAGAGAGAGAGAGAGAGAGAGAGAGAGAGAGAGAGAGAGAGAGAGAGATCATCCCTAACTGCCACTGTTGCTATTTATAACCCAGTCGTCCTGAGATGCTCCCACCTCCCACTTACAGTCAGACTGGTCCGCACACACACACACACGCACACATACAAATATATACTGTACATATACACACACTACATACACACACATATGTACACAAACATACATACTGTATACACACACGCACACACACATACACACACATGTGTGTGTATGTGTGTGTATATACAAATATATACTGTACATACACACACACATATACAAATATATACTGTACATACAAACACACACACACTGTATACTGTACAAACAAACATATGTACAAATATATACTGTACATATACACAAAACACACACTACATACACACATATGCACATATGCACACAAACATACTGTATGCACACACACACGCACACGCACACGCACACACACATGTTATATACACAAATATATGCACACACACAGCATAATTGACGAGCAAACAGACGCCTATGAATTGCATAATACACACGTGCAAGCTCTCTCACACACACACACACACACACACACACGTGCACACACTCCAGAGCCAGCATAGGGCTAAGATTTATGAATGAAGTGAGATGACGCTTTGACACAAACTTGCTTCATGATCAAGGTCAGCTGTTGCTTTGAAAAGAGATCTGCATGCTTTCTCCCTGGGAGGGAGGGAGAGAGAGAGAGAGAGAGAGAGAGAGAGAGAGAGAGAGAGAGAGAGAGAGAGAGAGAAGAGTGTGGGGGGGTGGAAAGGTGGGGGGCGATATTTGTCCTTACAATGACTTAGTTGTTTGTCTTGTCAGATTGTATAAAAGGGCTTTGGACGGGGCGAGAGAGAGAGAGAGAGTGAAAGTGAGTGAAAGAGGGAGAGGAGTAAAGCGACAGAGAAGGAGAGATATAAATCCACCCCCTCCCCCCTCCCCCTTTCCCAGACCCTCCCCCCCCACTCTCACTTCCTTCCAGGCTGAGTCACTGCCGGCAAGGAGCAGCGTGGTCTGGATCTAGAGAGGAGGTGGTGGTGGAGGAGGACGAGGTGGAGGTGGTGGAGGAGGGGAAGATAAGCAACGGCAACACAAGCAAGAGAGCAAGAGAGAGAATATCCACACGAGCAAGCCCACCAACTACACCCCCCCCCCCCCCGGGGCGTGAGAAGGAAGGAAGGAAGGAAGGAAGTAAACACGGCAGGGAGGGCAAGCGAGCTGCGTGGAGCCTGGGAGAGCTGACCCCCGCCCCTCCTCCTCTCTCCTTCTCCCCCTCCCCTCTCTCCCTCTCCTTCTCCCTCTCCCTCTCTCTCTCTCTGTGGAGCAGGCGTGTAACAGCGCCGGGCTCGTCGTGAAGAGAACCATGAGCGATGTCACCATCGTTAGAGAGGGATGGCTCCAGAAACGAGGTAAGGAGAGACATCTCTCTCTCCTTTGTTTCCCCTCTCCTCTCTCGCTCCTCACCCTCTTTCTTATACTTCTCCTTTCCCTGCCTGCTTCTGTCCGCCCCCCTCCTCTCCATCTCTTTCTCTCTCTCTCTCTCTCTCTCTACCGTCTAGACGAGGGGGTACATGTGCCGGCTGCAGGATGCGAGCCGCGTACTAGCAGAGCGCTTTTGCAATCACATGGATGTGTGATTATGCTGCGTGCTGCACGCGTACAAGCATGCGTGCGTGCGTGCGTGCGATCGTGCGTGCGTGCGTGCGATCGTGCGTGCTTGTGTGCGTGCGTGCGCGAGCACGAAGCAAGGTTCTTGCCGTAACAGTGGTTAAGCTTGCCTTGCTGGCTGCTTTTTGCCAAGTCAGGAGTGCACTGTAGTGCACAACGTGTGCAGGTGCATGCTGTAGGTTGATGTGGCTGATTGGGCCTAGTGTGTGTGTGTGTGGACGTGCGTGCGTGTGCGCGTGCATGTGTGTGTCTGTGTTTTTGTGTGTGCATGCATTTTGGGTTGGGGGCGGTCCCTAACATCTACCAGGCCCTGTTTTAATTAAACACACATGCACAAACATGCATGCACACACATACACACGCACACACACGCACACACACTGAATGATGAAAAAGTACAATTCATAGTAGTACAGTTGTAGTAGTATAGTAGTAATAATGTAGTAATAACTGTAGTATTACTGCTACTACTCAGTCCTTACTGGTGATAGCAATGTTTACAACAGCACAGAAGCCATTCAGCCCTGAGGCCTGACCAGTGTCAATTGAAGGGTCATGTGACTCAGTGGGTGGGTGTGGGAGCAGGATAACATATCCTGTTTACAGATTCAGTGAATGGGAATGAAGTGTGTGCATGTGTGTGTGTGTGTGTGTTCTTGTGTGCTGCAGCCACAAACATACACACACACACACACACACACTCATTCATTCTCATTCACTGCCATTTCTCCAGCTTCAACACTTTAATTTATTCAGTGTGTATGTCTGTTATTTGTGTTTGTGTGTGTGTGTGTGTGTGTGCGTGCGTGTGTGTGTGTGTGTGTGTGTGTGTGCGTGTGTGTGTGTGTGTGTGTGTGTGTTGTATTTTTGGTTATTGGAGCAACCGTAGCAGAAATATGAGTTCTGCCCAAATGGAAAGAAACACAGTGACGTACCACTGCACGGTACCGTACATTGTAATGTGTGGGTATGTTTATGTGCGTATCTGTGTGTGTGTGTGTGTGTGTGTGTGTGTGTGTGTGCGTGAGTGTGAGAGCAAGAGAGAGAGAGAGAGAGAGAGAGAGAGAGAGAGAGAGAGAGAGAGAGAGAGAAAGAGAGAGGGAGGGAGCGGGAGAGGTGGTGATGGTTGGGGTTGATAAGGAGTTTTAAGGCTAAAGACGAGGGGATTTCCAGTTGCAGGCCAATGGCATTCACCCTCTTGACTGTGATGTAGTCTTAAATGTTTTCCACTAGCTAATAAACAGGAAGTGACACGGGACCACGTGAGACACCCGGCATCCAATGTAAACAGAATGTTGTCTGTCACAGAAGGTGGCTCCTCCCCCTTCTAATGCATGAGGTATACAAAGACACACACATATACACACACACACACACACGCGCACACACACGCACACTCTGCTTTAGTTTGCTTTAGTCTGAATCTGTGTGTGTGTGTGTGTGCGCGCACTTGTGTTTGTGAGACAGAGAGAGAGAGAGGGAGAGAGAGAGGGAAAGGGGGGGAGGTTGTTTCTGTGTGACTTGTGTGATTTGCAAATGTTAGTAGCATTGAAATTAGACATGTTGTTGGTCTGCATTGTATGCTAAATATTTGTGCATGTGTGTGTATGGGCGCTTTAGGTGTGGACTCATGGTACAGGTCGTGATACAGCAAAGACTGCAGCTGAACAGATCTCTCGCTGTCTGCATGAATTAAGTGTTGCCCATTCACAACATTCACAGCACACAGCAATGGAGAGAATGGCTTTTTATGACAAGCAACTGTCCGTTACAGTATATGAATTCACCCAATGTGACACATGTGAAATGGACACACACACACACACACACACACACACGGGTAATCAATAGCCAATGTGACATGCAGAAGCTGATCATTCAGTCACACATCCGCGTCATTCTGTGTGTGTGTGTGTGTGTGTGTGTGTGTGTGTGCGTGTGCATTTCTACAATATACTGTATGTACCGTAGTGCATATATTGCCAGTATTTATCCTCACACCCGCTGGGCAGTGTGTGTTGATGAATGGCTAACTGGTTCCAGGAAAGAGTGTTTTAGTCAGTCAATAGGAAGCATTTCTGCCAGATGGGAGGAAGGATGAATTGAAGACTTCCTCCATTCTACTGCTAATGGCATGACGTCCGCTGTAAAAGCTATTACAGTGATAGCGCGTATTATTGGCCCGAGGGGGCGTGCTTTGTCCAATCACGTTGCTTTTGGGTGTGTGCGTCTTTAGCTGAAAGCAGTTTCTCTCAACCCAGGGATTGTGTATGGCAAACACTTATTCCGCTCAGGTATTATACATGCAAACACTACATATGGAGATGTAGTATCTACGCTGCCTAGAAATGGTTTTAGTTGTCAATTTGTGCATCGATGCCACATCACACTATTAGACACGACTGCTTAAATATTTGTAGAAGAGCTCCTCGCTACAGGGATGAGTCATTTTATCTGTTTAACGGCTGCTGTTTCCACACACACGCACGCACGCACACACCACAAGAAAAGAGTTGAACTCTGTCTCCTTTCAGCCTACGTGAGGCTAGAGAGGTCATAGCGAGCCGCTCTGCTGTCCAGGATCCTGTTACCTCCACACGCATAAGCCCATGCAGCAGGCAGCACAGCAGATGGCCAGGAAACTACAGAGGACAGTACACCGACGGAGGAAGGGCTAATGGGGACAGACAGAGTGAGACATTGAGGGAGAGGTGGGGAGAGGTGGGGAGAGGGGAGGGAGAGTCCCATGTTATCTCGGGTACATCCTGCTGCAGTGAAAGGCTCCGTCGCGGAGCTAGTAAACACACGAGGCATTACGGAACACCGCATCAGGCGGTGTCTCACGTTGGACCGATCGCAGCCTGCTGATTTCGTTGAGTTGACATTTACCTCTGTGCTTCCAAATATGTGAGGTTGATCATTTGCTGCATTCATTGGAGAAACTAATATATAAAGTAAACAAGAACTAGACTGGCATGATGTGGTCGGTAGTTGTAGATGGTGGATTAAGAGAATTTTGGATTCATACCTCATTATGTTAATATTGTCTTCATTAAGTAACTTTCAGTGGGTACATGAGCAAACATAGCGTGCTCATGGAAGGCCTTTATCATGGCTTAAACCCCAGACCTTTTGGTTTGGAAACCCCTGCCACACTGTTATTTATTCACCTAAATAACAAATTCTTAAATGGATGGGAAAACCTGAACCTGTATAAAATCATGCTTAATTGAAAATGCTCATTGCAACACGGTTTATATTGTTGTTCATATTTAATTCACTTCACATACTGCCCCACGATACATTCCTTATACTGTACATGTAAATGCAGATACATGCAGAGGTCCTCGGCAATACATGTGATTCTGATTCTGATATTGGGCTGCCCCTGTATTTAGCATATGTCTTCTACACGCTACACTTCTGTGAGATTAAAGAATATATAGGTAGGATTTGAGAGGTGCAAACGAGCGCTAGCTAAATATCGGTAAAGCTGGAAAGTTCGAAGGCTCTGTTTGCATAATGTTTTTTTTTTGTGAATATTATTCTCTGATCATCTGCTCATCCGCAGATTTCGTCTTCTTCTTTTTTATTATTTTGACGGTTTGAGGCGGAGCTGCAGCCACACGACGCCTTGGTGGATCTCCGGTAGCTACGGTAACTACAAAACAGACTTGGTACCGAAGTATCGGTTCTCGTGACATCCCTACCCCTGAGCCTGTTTTAATCTGTCAGTTTGTCCAGGTGTGACAAACCACAGTATACTGTATGTTTAATAGCTTTTAGTTTGTCTATTTAAGTTTGTCTTGTGTCCCTTTAACTGCTACCCCTCACAAGAATGTGTGTGTGTGGGGTTGTGGGGGGGGGAGGGGAGTCACCTTTGTTTTCTTCAGACAGCCATTGGGGCTCTGGGGTTCATTGGGTGCAGTGCGGTGCGGTGGCCATCTTGGCTCAGTCAGTTCAGTGGGTTCAGTGAGGCTGGAGGCTGGCTGTCTGACTGGATCAGGTGGCAGTGCCAGAGCTCCGATATCAATCACCAGTCGTTGCTGCTGCCGCCACCGCTGTCTGCCTGTGCTGAGTCGCCCTTCTCCCCTCTCGAGGCCACCTCCCCTCTTTTAGCTCCCCCTCTCCTCTCTTTTATCTCCCCCTCTCCTCTCGTTTCTCTTCCTTTCTCCTCTCATTCGTTACTCTCAGCTCTGCCCTTCTCCTTCTCTTCTCCTTCACTCTTTGACTGTCCTCTTTTCACTCCTCTCCTCTCCTCTCCTCTCCTCTAATCTTCTCTCCTCTTCTCTTCTCTTCTCTTCTCTCCTCTTCTCTTCTACCCCTAATTCATCATCTGCCTCTCTGCTTTCTTTCTTTCTTTCTTTCTTTCTTTCATTCTCACTCACACACACACACACACACACACACACACACACACACAGAGCCCAGTAGCAGACAGGCAGACAGCGAAGGCTTTGTTATGAATGACATCCTCTCGCACATCCGGAGGAAGTGTTTGCCTCACTGTGGCTTTACAAACCATCTCCATTGTCCTTAGAGTGACTCACTCTGCACTGCAACCATGCAGACAGACAGACAGCTAGCACACAGTGCCCCGAGACGGACAGAGGGACAGACAGACAGACAGACAGACAGACAGACAGACAGGAGGAAGACAGGTAGACAGGTAGAGGAAAGACAAACCAAGGCCATTAGGTTGTGATGCAGGGCAGGGGACGTAGATGTACAGTACAGAGGGACAGACAGACAGACAGGAGGAAGACAGGTAGACAGGTAGAGGAAAGACAAACCAAGGCCATTAGGTTGTGATGCAGGGCAGGGGACGTAGAGTAGATGTACAGTACTTTGCCTACACTGAGGATACGGTAAAGTCTGTGAATGAGTGTGATTAGTGGCTGACTCATTTCTTTAATCATGAACATGCATCAGGTACTGTTAGAATCATATTACGTGATTAAGAGCGCTATCACACCTGACAGTCCGGACCAAGGTTTGTGTTTTTGTTACATTGCATACACTGCAATATTGCAAGCACTGCTGTCATCACCTGCGTCTCTCTATACTTGACATTGGTTGAGTTGTAGGAGGGCTGTGTATTGGCAAGAATCTGGCGATATGATACGTATCACGATATAGGGGCCACGATTTGATATATTGCGTTATATTGCAATACTGTATGCAAGGCGATATATTGCGATTTCTAATTTGTGGAAAACTGTCGTAGCAATGCTAATGTGTGACGCCGCTGCAAAACATAACAGAAACACTCATGTGAACTTGTTCAGGGACTGCAGATGGAAATAAGCTTTACGCTAAATCTGGTATCACGCATCTTTACTCTCTTTTGAGGTTAATGTATTTTGTACATGGTCTGTTTTACAAATAAATGTAGTTAAAACATATTCTTTTATTTTAATCGATACCATGATTTAGATAATCGATACAGTATCGCGAACCGTAATTTTTGCTTACCAGCCTACATCAATTTCCTGTAATTGGTCCTACAGTCCGAACTATCCAGATTGTGTTTTCACACTGCAAACGAACCTTTGGTTCGGACCGTGGTCCAAGACACCTTACACACCTGCTATTTTGGTTTGGACCAAACTGAAAAGTCTGAAAGTCCGGACCAAATAAGGTGGGTGTGAAAACACCATTAGTATGGTAGGAATCTCTACCTACTGTATCCCTACCCTATCTGCAGCATGAAAGGTTGGCAATGGGCAGAGCCTACAGTAATATCCCAATTTGTTCACTTGTATTTGTCATCTTGTGCTGATACAGCTGTGTATAAAATGGCTGACATTTGACCGGCAGGTGGGATATTATATAACATAACGAGGTCCTAGTGTGGGCAGGTTTGAGTTGGCTTTGGACTGATTAGCGCATGCAGGTTAGAACGGGGGTTGGCTTTAGCTCAGTGCATATAGTTACACATTGAGTGTAAATGTATGCTGGCTTAAGTGATATGTTGTGGGCTAATCTTAGCCACTTCCGTTTCAGCCTTTCCATTTCTTTTCAGCAGTAACCATATAGCCCACTTATATAACAGATTTACAGTAAGACCTGCAAACAGCCATACTTGTGTGATTTTGTAAAGTTTACCAAACAAATTCCTCAGTATAAGATTACGTTCCGATTTGGTCATTGAGTCATGTAGTTGGTCGATGTGTATGTCAGTCAAAATACACTCTCTTGTCAAATCGGGTCTTGACGCAGTTAGCCAGCGCTGTTTCCCAGACTTTTACGCAAGTACGCAAGTACTCTAGTACTCTAGTACAAGTACGCAAGTGCTGGCTCTGCCAAACAAGCTGTGGGCTAACTGAAAGTTAGCAAGTTGGCTAACATAGTTCTAGTGTTGCAATGCAGTTTTAGAAAATACATTTGTCATATCTCAATAACAAAAGTACATACAGTATACTGTAAATATACAGCAGGGTTCCCCAGTCCTGGTCCTAGAGGGCCGCTGCCCTGCATGTTCTAGATGTCACCCTGCTCCAACACACCTGATTAAAATGAATGGGTCATTATAACGAGCTATTCATTTTAATCAGGTGTATTGGAGCAGGGAGACGTCTAAAACATGCAGGGCAGTATACTATACTGTATATATAGAGTATAGGCATATACTGTGTGTGTGTGTAATATATATATATATTGTAGCACCCGCAGGGTGGGAAAGAATACCTGAGCCGTAGGTTTGTATTCTTTATTAGATATTCTCTTGTGTTTTCTCAAGCCGTTGTCTGTTATTCAATGGAAGTCCTCCAGGACACCACAATATATACAGTATATATGTCTAATAAAAACAATTGTGCCAGAGAGAGGGAGAGAGAGAGAGAGAGGGATGGAGGGAGGGAGAGCGAGCTTTACATTGCTATCGCAGCCTAGAACAATGTAGATAAGATGTTGTGGCTGACTTAACAGTGTGATCACAGCAGCCAGGTTAACGGGACAGTCAGTCTATTTATATCCCTCCACCTGTAATCTGTCTCTGACTGGATTAACTCCAGCCTGCTGTTACACACAAATATACACGCGCGCACACACACACACACACACGCACACGCACACACACGAACACACACACACAAACAAAGCAGATAATAAAAAAATCAAAGTGAAATATTTCTGTATCGTATGTAGTATATACCTCTATATAGTTTAAATAAATAACTTGACACACTTATGCTTATGTTCAGCAGTCCTCCTCACAGCGCATAATACAGTATGCTATTTATCAGCAGTTGACTGTGTCTTCATGGTCACACAGACAATGTGAGTTGACGCCCACGTGTGTGTGTGTGTGTGCGCACGTGTAGGCTCGTTCAACGGCCGCTCCTATTTAGCCCAACACAAACAGAGAGGAAAGGCTTGGCTGTGTGTTCACAGAGGCCTAAATGTCCCCTGTATGGTAGCCAGAGCTTGCTATACCAAGGCACAGAGCAGAGGAATGCACGCACACGCATACACACACACACTCTCTCTCTCTGTCACAGATTCCGTCGCAATTTGCGTCTAAACACACGGTATGTACATACATGGCTGTATTCTGTTTGACGCAGGAATGCAAGTTGTGTTTTCCAATTGCACGCAGAAGAAGAAGATATTAAGGAGACATTATTAAGCCCACATATACACACATTTAAACACACACATATGCACACACACACATGCCCTAAGCTTCCAGATGACAAATAAAGACATCTGATGGTAAAATTGAAGTGCATGGCACACACGCCTTATTTTCTGGCATCTTCGTTATTAAAGTACGTGCGCGCACGTCTGCATTTTGTGTTTTGAGAGAGTTTCCGTGAGCCACCGTCGACCGGCCATCTGTCACCAGGACTGGTGCGCACAGGGGAAAGCTGAGCGGGCGACACACAGGGAGCGCACTGTGAGTGAGAGACGGACGGAGCCTCGCGGCGGACTGGGCTGCTTCAGAGGAGGCGCAGAGGAGAAGCAGAGGGAGCAAAAGGAGCGGGTGGGGACGGGAACAGCTGCCGTATTCAGATATTGCTCCGCGACGCCACAAAGTGTCTTGAGTTTGAATGGAGATGGGAGACAAGCTTTTAATTATGATTCAGTGCCAGGAGGTGGTTGATGTTGAACATGCAGAGACATTAACACTATACATGTAATGATGGGTGTGAAATGCATTATGTCTTCAATTACAGCATGACTTTTGTGACTATGTTACTTTAGCCAATGAAAATATGTAGTCTGTGCGAACATATAACTTCATTCATAATATAAAGGATAGATTCAATTTGATTAAATAAGAACACAGGAGTTACGGTACACTAAACTATCGCTAAACTAACCTCTTGGAAACATTTGGATATTCGTAGTGCATAAGTTTACAAGTAGGATTTTTCTATTTATCTATGTTATATATGTTATATATGTTATATTTACATTATATAAATACTATTACATTTTGAAGAACGTGCAGTGGTGTCTTAATTCTTTCCACGGCTGTAGATTTAAACTAGCGATTGTTTACAGTAAGGAAAAAAAATTATCTACTTCTGTATCGGAGCTTTCACTGTAGTTGGCAGGGTGACCCTCTGTTTAAAGAGGTCAACCTAAGTTAATATAGGCTCAACGTTGTGGTATTTTAACTGCCCTTTAGCAAGTTGTTGAATTCCTTTTTATGAGGCTCAGGAGTTCTGTATATGGCCTTATAACCTCTGACCTTTCGATTTAATTTACGGCATTTGGCAGACGCTTTTATCCAAAGCGACTTACATGTAGTACATTTGTCAGTAGTTGGACAGGTCGTA
>JAODUK010004960.1:0-10512 GCA_027564635.1 Typhlichthys eigenmanni
TGTGAGAGGCTACAGTATATTGTACCACCAGGATACCTATGTCTGTCTGTCTGCCTGTCTGTCTGCCTGCCTGTTTCTGTGTCTCTCTGGAATGTTCTGCTCCGTAGCAGCTGAGCACTGGAATGCTGCTCCAACAAGCCCATACATAACCCTCAGGGAGGGAGTCTCCCCGTGCGCGCACACACACACACACAACACACATTTACTATTTCTGTCGCTCTCCTTTTTTCTCTCATATTCTCTCACACTACTTATTAATTATCTCCTGTTTTCTCTTATTTTATCCCTGTTTCATTCCTTATTCACACACACTTACAGGCGTGTGCGTTGGCACACACACAGGGCAGCACAGGAGTAGTCTAGCAGGATGAAAATATCTTGCCCGGGGCAGAGGAATTCTATTCAGCAGGTTACGCAACCCAGTCCAGTTACCCCCCCCCCCCCCACACACACACACACACACACACACATACATCTAATCCAAAGTGCTTCTGATTCTATTTAGCTGATTTAAATAATTATAATTACATTGATTAGGCCAGAAGGGTAGACGTTGATGCTTTCCAGGATTATTACATTAATCTGGTTAAATTGTTATGTGGTCAAAAAAACAGAATTTTAAAGTGCATTGGACCCAAGGTGAGAAAAATTGATAAAACAATGGATCAGAAAAAGTGCAGTAAACAACAGGACTGACACCACATAAGCATTGAGAATGAGCAGACAGGCTTGAGATATGTGGCACTGTGTTTGTGTGTGCAGCAAAACTGTCCGTTTAGCCGTTCCCTCTGTATATTTCAGTTAGCTCGCCTCTCTTCCTCACATACAGACATCGCACCCACACCACTGAGAGCCAGACATTGGCAGTTAGACCTACCGTCATATTTAGACATGCAATTATGGTCCCAGCCTTTACGCACTGTGTGCCTGTGTGTCACTATCTGTCTAAACATATATGTTTGTGTTTCAGAGTTAGGCATTGGACGATTTTAAAATATTATATCACGATTATCCTGGTCAAAATAATTGCGATAGACGATATTATCATGATTATTTATTATTTTATTATTAAACTCTTAAAATGGCACTAAAACACACTGGAATCAATCTTAAATTTTTTTATGAAACATTTTTTTATTATCATGACACATGTACTGTATATTTTTTGTGTGATTCTTTTTGTTTTCAAACCAGTATTTCAACAAATTTGATTTATCTTTTTTATGTGGGGGACAAAAGCGGGCCTTCAGCCATGTTGATGATTGACTGGAAAGAGGCAGGCTATAAATACATTTCTAAATCAATACAATTGAACTGTACAAGTGAGCACCACAGCCTTTTTCAAGTTCATTGTGAAAATATTCATACTTCAGTGACGATATTCATGATTATTACGATAATGTACATTCACCTTGATACGATTATATTCAGTGTTTTTATCGCGATAAACGATGATATCGCATATCGTCCCATCCCTATTCAGAGTTAGTCTTAAGAAAACACTAACCAGTATTACCAGCAAAGCATTACACCCAGAAATATGGGACATCAATTCTAGCCTACTTAATATGGTCACATTTTCTTGTATGCAGTTTATTTTTAACTTTGTAGAATGGAAAGTGTAATTTTATTAAATTGTATTGTACTAATATACAGTACATATATGAGAATAAACACTTTAAATATATACTACCCACTATCGCCGTATAGTGGGCAGTAGACCAGGGTAGTGGAATGCTTTAACAAGATTTCTTATAGGCCTAGAATATTCTATAATCAGTGTTATGTTTGTATGCTTCTTAAGTGTTTACTATAATAAAAGCAAAAAAAAAAAAAATGTTTGCACCATTAAAGTTGCTTAAAAAAATATATTGTATAATCAAAACATTATTACAGCCACCACCAACTAATATATCATAAAGCACAGATAAACAAAGGGTTCTGTTTTAATGATGGTCTGTCAAAGAGCAAAGAATAATAACTGAAACATGACACAGGCGTGAAATACATTTTAACAAGGCAATATAAATTAAGGTATACATAAAACTGCAAATGCCAGCAGTGTAGAACACATAATATCAGCGGATGGAAAACACACGAGTTCTGAAAATACATTTATATTTTGACAAATACTAACAAATTTAGCCAGTGCCTCACACAATACATAAAAACACATAAGGCCTGAAATAGGTTCTGGAAAGCTGTAATGAACACAGAGCCCTTACTCTTGCAGAATGGATTTAAAAACTGCGCTGTAATACCCACACTTTCATAATATACAATTATATTATGCCATTACTCCAGTAGCAGTACATCATTCAGTAGGCGTGTTGTTATTTTAAATGTAGCAGAACAAGGAACAGATTTTTGTCCATTGATTCGTTGTTCCTTAAAATGGTAGGGGAAGCGATTGTACTGGAAGCAAACAGACTTTTTGTCATACTCATCAAATATCCCCTCACTGTCTGCAGCTGTCCATTCTGTGTTTATACACACCCCAGCCTTGGCAATGCGTGTCCAGTGTCTGGGTGGAGCTTCTGAGGGAGCACCCTATGGCATTGAATGGAGAGGTGTTTTTGTTTTGATGAGCTCAAATATCAACCATCTTTGTCCAGCAACGTGTACTCTACCTTTAATGGCTTGATTTTAAGTTTACAAACTAAGACACTCTTGTGGTCAGATACACACACACGCACACACACACACACGTCTGAATTACTAATCATAATCAATAAACAGTGATTGTATCAAAGCCACTGTGTGAGCTTTCCACATTTAACATTTTTGTTGAACTTCTCTTTACCCCCACCCCCCAAACGTCCCACATTATCCAGATGGGGCTTCCTGTCGTGGTTGCTATGGCGAATGAGAGATGTCCATTTCCGGAGTACCTGAACAAAGGAACAAAGGGAAATGCTCACTAAACGTCATAAAGACAATGGACACTTCTCAAGAAATGGCACACAGTAAGCATTACATACTGCACCTTTAGCAAAAAGCCATTTGGCTGGTGTAGACACCATCATTTAAAACCATAACAGTACGGACACTTGAGTGGTGCTGATAGCCTGCTACACCTTGTAGGACCAATGGCAGAGACATAATCACGGGAAAGAAACTCTCCCTGATATTATCATAATGGGAGCGCTTGCAGGGCGATGTTTAGAGGGATTATGGAGCTCCTCTCACTTATTAGAGCCCCGGACTCGTCCGCCAGGAAGTCTGTGGTGACGAACTGGCTCCCAAATATCCGCAGCAGCTGATTGAAGTACTTGCATTCCTGTTTCTCTCCTCTGGACTCGGCAGAAACACAAACATGATCAGGGGCATTGATTTAAAGTCAGTGCTAATACATAATTGTTCACACCTATTGACCCATGCAGCCAAAACATTAACTGACATTCACTGAAATACTCAATAACAGCATACAAATAGCATATTATAAGCCACACGAAACATAATTCAAATGTTCGTTCATTTTAATAATATTAAGATTAGAAATTATGAACCCAACCACATATACACACCAAATATGACCAGGAAGACCCCTTGTACCGCGGAGTATCTTTTAAATGTGTCCAGTTCTAACTAATGCTGGAAGCACTGACGCAATTCTGCCCAATCCGAATGGATACATTTGGAAAGGCTGGTTTCATGCCTGGCAATGCTGCCCCCTCCTGCTTACTTGCTGCCTTCGATAAAGTGACGGAAGCCGGCCCTGAGCCTCTTGATCCTGGTCTGACACTGCTCCGCAGTGCGTAGGAAGCCCTGGCTCGCCAAGGCCCGGGAGATGCGGGCAAAGATGTGCTTGTTCTTGGCACAGCCCTTCAAATCCTCCTGGATGTCCTCGCTGCCCCAGATGTCCAGGAGGAGCTCGGTCTCACTGTCACTCCAGGCCAGTTTGGAGCCTTCTGCCACCCAGTGGTTGTCTGAGGTAATAACCACCTTAATAAGCACCATGGTGTCTCTGAATCGATGTGCATTCTCTTGCTTTTACTAACCACTTTGGAACCCACACAGGTATTTTCAGTATTTTACGACTTGATTAGGCCTCTTTTGAGATTGGGCAGTTTTATCCTGCAAACAGCATTGTACTTAAACAGCCAATCATGAAGAAGGGCTCAGTTGTCATAGCCTATCAAACCTGAGATTGGAGAGTCAGGGAGATGTGGGTTTACAAATGTGGGTTTACTCATTAACTAACTTAACCAATCGTCAGCAGCTGAAGCCACTTCAACAAAATAACAGCATTATTTCTAACAGATGTATAGGCTAACAATAATACCCATGGATTGTTTTACCTTTCATTTGGTCAGACTCAGGCGTAGACTCGGAAGGCATCTCTGCCACCTGGGACTCTGCAACCGCTCTGTCATCTTTCAGCTCCCTGCCCAAGATCTGCTCCATCTCATTGAAGAACCTGAACTCCTCCCTGAAGCCAACGCCACGTGCCACAGTCAGTCACAGAACAGTGGTAACTAGCAGTGGTTACTAGCAGGGTAACTAGCAGTGGTTACTAGCTAGCAGGACAATTGACAGTGTTAAATAGTTACCACTGTTAGTTGTCCTGCTAACTAGAAGGACAAATAGCAGGGTAACTAGCAGTGGGAACTGCTAGTTAGCAGGATCCCTAGCAGTAGTAATTAGCATGGTAACCAGTTGGACAGCTAGTGGTGCTAACTAACTAGCAGGGTAACTAGCAGGACAACTTGCGGTGCTAAGTAACTAGCAGGAGAACCAGCAGGACAATTAGCGGCGCTGTACCTAGCAAGGCACATGGCTAACAGCCACCCACCTGTCGTGGAGAAAGCCTGCTTTGAGGCGCTTGACGCGCGTGTAGCACTGCTCCGTGGTGCGGATAAAGCCGTGCTCCCTCATCTTCTGAGAGATGTAGTCGTAGATGTGGCGGTTCTTCACGCGGCCCCTCAGCGTGGCCTGGACACCGTCCTCGCCCCAGATCTCCAGCAGGGTGCGCGTCTCCCGGTCCGACCAAGGCATCTTCCTGCTGGACTCGGCCAGGTGGTGATGGCTGCTGGAAGCCTGCTCGTCTGAACCAAGAGAAACGGACATGTAAAGGGACACCTGGTGGCCGAAGCCGGCATTACAAAAACAATGATGTCGACTATTTTGAAAGCAACATCTAGTGTTGATATCATACGCTCAAATCGCTCTCTACCCCTCTTCATGTTCATGCAGAGTTGTGTATGAAACTTGAGTTGGGGCGGAAATATGTCGTTTGGGGGTTCTAAGAATGAACCTGAATGTACTGTAAACCTACTGCATCTGGTTGTAAACACACTTATTGTAACCTCCGCACCACGGTCATCATTGCGAGCGCATTGCCAGTGTTGCATTACGATGCAAATGTAAACTCAAGCCATACACAGGTCGTCCTCTGTGTCCAGCAGAGGCTGCGTGGCGCTGTCTCCAACAGAGCTGTCCACGTCGTAGACCGCCTCATCACCAAGGACAGGCTCCAGGAGCTGGTAGTACCTAAACAGCATGGGCTGCCCACCGATCCTGGTGAACAAGGAGGCGTATCAAGGAAGTGGTAGCCTTAAATTGTCCAATAATAGTTCTGCTTTTCACTTTTGTTATTGTTTTTTTTTATTTTCCGTGTACCTCCGGCTATCGCAGAAGCACTTGTACGTCTTCCTCAACCGTATGATTCTCGACTGGCACTGCTCTGCCGTCCTGACGTATCCCACGGCGGCCATCTTGTCCGCCAGCTCAGCGTATATGTGGCCATTGCGGACGCTAGTCTTCAGGTGGTGCTGGACGCCGTCGTCGGCCCACAGCTGGATGAGAGCGACCGTCTCCTGCTCTGACCAGGATCTAATGCCGCCCACGCCTGCATGGTTTGACAAACAGGCCGATTCGTTTATACAGGAAGAATGTTGTGTACAGAACGCCCCTTGTGGTTGAAAGCAGAATTACACAGGTGCTAAGTGGCTGGCACTCATCTCTAGTTATAGGGTTAGCATTCCTACACTAGCACTGTTCTCTACCCCTCCCCCTATACACTAAAATGCAATCGAAGAGTGTACATTCAACATCTGCACTTCCTTACCAAGCTATTATAAATATGAACAGCATAAGAGTTGTACCTGAATCTGGGTCTGCCTGCTCATCTTGCCCATCATATTCATCTAGAGAGACCGCTTCTTGTCCTAAGATTCCCTCCAGCTGCTTGTAGAACTTGTATTCCACTTTGTTTCTCCCCAGCCTGAAAACAGAAGATAGTTGTCACGACATGTGAGGACATGATAAATGTGACTGTACACCGCGGGTCATACTTCTTTCTGTCGTAGCATTGCCGGAAGTTTTTCCTAAGAGATTTCACTTTCCAGCGACATTGCTCAGAGGTCTTGGAATAGCCGAGGTCGTGCATCTTCTCCGATATATTGGCGTACACGTGTCCATTGTGGACCAGGCCCCTGAGCTCCCTCTGGACCTCGTCTTCACCCCAAACGTCCACCAGAGCCAGCACCTCCTCGTCGGACCATATGCCAGACGGCGTCTTCTCCGACGGAGGGCTCACGTCTGCTTCTTTACATGGGGAGGGGGGGGAAGAGAGGAGGTGCTTGTCAGTGATCATGATCTCAGGCACGCTGTCATTGTAAGAAACAGCTTACCTGTGTCATTGGCGGAGTCGTCGCTGGAATCGTCTGATATTTCGATGGATTCTGTCGCCAGTGCGGATGACGTGGACGGCTGCTTGTCAATTATCTGCTCCAGCAGGTCGTAGAATTTGAAATCGACTCGGTCGTTCCCGGTTTTGCTGAGAGCAGCAAAGGTACACAAAAGGACGGAACAGCAGTTAGTTAGTCACAATTGAAATTAATGAAATTATATACTTGTATATTTTTAGTCTGAAACATACACCATGTAAATTAAATGACCCTTTCCATGAAAGCAAAGCATTTCCAGTTGTTTCTGGAATTAGCAATGTCTCCGACGCGGAGTACTGGGCCTTTCAACGTGGACCGTTAGCTTCCTGGTCTGTGTTTGCCATTGAAGGAAAGGAGGTGGAGAAACAGGTGCATTAGAGAAGTGTGCGTATGCTACGTAGATTCCGGCACACAGTTTGTTTGGCAACACCCCTATGAGGAAGGAGCCTATTCAGCAAAAGCTCTCACGGTCCGCCCCCGTTGCCCTGTCTTTTGTTGTGTTTCTGCCTGTTTCTGTCTGCTGTGAGCCCCAGCCCATCTGTTTCCCTGTGTTCTGTTGGTCTGTTCCATGCTTGATTGTGTATTGGTTTCACCTGCTCCCTTGTTACGTTCTGTCCAATGGCGGTGTTGTGCTTTCGTTTAGAAGCCCTTGAGTTTCGCCTGGTCTTAGTTGGTTCATTGCCTGTCCATGCTGCTTGTTCCTGTCTGTATTTTAAGTTGGAATAAATGGTTTGAAGCCTATCCTACTGTCGTGCATTTGGGTCCTATTACCAGCCCCCACCCTGACACAAATAGCCTAAACTTGTGATTTTCTTGCTCTTTTTCTTTAAAGCCAAAAACAGAGGATAAATTAGTGTAGGCCTAAACACAACAATCATTATCAAAGGGCTGTTTCTGAAGTTCCAGATCAGCTCAAGACTATGTATTATTATTTCTAGTTGGATTCCTTGAGATACAGTGTATGGATCCGGCATCAAGTCTTTCTAGAGTATTTCTAGAGTCTTTTCAAAGTCCTGTAGTGTAAGGTCATCTTATATTTATGAACTAAAAACTTCTGGTGAAAATGTCATATCAATAGCAACTTTAGAACTACAGTATGTTTACTGAAAGAAAATGTCTTCCACGCCTACACTGCAAATACAAATATTTGACAGACACTGAATAGTATTACAAAGTATTGCACTAGCAAAAGTTATTCCTCATTGAGTTTTCCAACTACACTGCTCTGAAGACGATATAAACCTTCAGTGCAAAACACCTCCAAAAGTATATTTTTTTGTATCATTCATATCAGTTACCTCATATTTTCCTGACAGTGGCGAAAGGTAGACTTCAGGCGTTTGATCCTAGTGTGACACTGGTCTGCACTGCGGGGATAACCACTGATGCTTAGCTTCTCTGATATCTCACTGAAGATGTGACCATTGTGGGAAGAGCGCCTCAGCTTCTGCTGCGTCTGAACCCAAGGGCAAATTATATATTAAAACGCTGCACCAGTGTGCATACAGGTGCACCTCAATACATTTAATATTGTGGAAAAGTTGAAACTGAAAGTGAAACTCATACAGTATACTGTATATCGTGGATTAAATACACATTGAAATAGTTCAAGCCTGTATTTGTTTCAATCTTGATGATTATGGCTTACAGCTCATGAAAACCCAACATTTTAAAACAGACATGTCAGCCTTCTGAAAAGTATATTTGTGTACAAGCACTCGGTACTTGGTTGGGGATCCTTTTGCATGAATTACTGCGTCTGTGGCGTAGCATGGAGATGATCAGCCTGTGGCACTGGTGAGGTGTTATGGAAGCACAGGTTGCTTCGATAGCAGCCTACAATTCGTCTGCATTGATGTCTCTCATCTTCCTCTTGACAATACCCCATACATTTTCTATGGGGTTCAGGCTAGGTGAGCTTGCTGCAAGCACAGTAATCCCATGGTCATTGAACCAGGTATTGGTACCTTTGACAGTGTGGGCAGGTGCCAAGTCCTACTGGAAAATGAAATTAGCATCTCCAGCTTGTCAGCAGAACCATGGGATGGATTACTGTGCTTGATTGGCCGGCGAACTCACCTGGCCTGAACCCCATAGAAAATGTATGTGGCATTGTTAAGACGAAGATGAGAGACACAAGACCCGTCATGTGGACAAGTTGTAGGCTGCTATCGAAGCAACATGGGCTTCCATGACACCTCAGCAGTGCCACCGGCTGATCGACTCCATCACATTGGCAGAACGCGATGTGTTCGCGTTGCACGTCTACATATTCACAACAAAAGACAACGTGTTTAACATTTCAAAGAAGTTGCAGAGAATTTGCAGCGCTTGGATAAAATTTGCAAGGTCGTCGCAAAGTTTTCGACGGGATTGGTTGAATTTGCGTTATTAATAGTTGCGATCGCAACATGGGAATTCCTGGAGGGACTGATTATGGAGGGAAACGGTCAACCTCATTCAAGCTCTTATTCAAGACAACACAGCCTTACCTGGTGGTCTCCCCAGATCTCTAGCAGGATGAGTGTCTCTTTGTCGGACCAAGGGACTTTCTTCCTCTCTTCCTGAGCGCCCACAGCAGCCTCTGAGGACCACCATCACACACAATGGTGTCACTGTGTGAATCTAAGCCTGTTGATCTTTCTCTCAGGTTAAGAGCCTTGCGTGGAATTACACTTCCACCAGTGTTGTGTACATACCAAGCCACTGACGTGTGGCAGCACCCGTGTCTGCCTGTCCGAGATTCAGGTCTGAGTCCTTGTTGCCTTCTCCTGACTCAGCCAAAGGCGACACATCCTGGATTAAGATTCTTCCTAGTTGTTCATAGAACTTGCACTCAACTTGCTCTTTTCCTTTCATGCTAATGTTTCAGAATGAGAAGAGTGCACATTCAAGCGAAAAGTGAAGAGTTCTAATGAACCATATGCATTTTGTCACCATATTGCTGTAATAAATATTAGAACTAAATCATGCTCAATTTACAAACAATTAAAAGGTACACTCCTCGACTTACTTATACTGGAAAATTACTTCCTTATACTGGCAAGATTTCACACATTTCAGTTTGAGCTCATTTATGTTAGCTAGTTTATATTTTGAATCAAAGGTCCAGGTATACTACCAAATAGGGCTGTGTATTGGCAAGAATCTGGCGATACGATACGTATCCTGATACAGGGGGCAGGATTCGATATATTGTGATATATTGCGATACTGTAAGCAAGGCAATATATTGTGATTTCAAATTTTTGGAAAACTGCCATAGCAAATGTGTGGCACTGCTGCAGAAAATAACAGAAACACTTACTTGCTCAGGGGCTGCAGATGGAAATTAGCTTAAAGCTAAATCTGATAGCAAGCATCTTTCTTCTCTTTTGGGGTTAATTTATTTTGTACATGGTTCCTTTTACAAATATATTGACCAAATAAATTGAGCAAATTTATTGATAGTGTTCGATACAGTATCGCGCAATGCAATATCGCGATATTCGGTGTATCGATATTTTCTTACACCCTTACTACCAGATGTGTGGCCTCACGCAACGTGAAATTATGTCAGCTATTTCTGTATTAAAAAAACATGCTTTGCAATTATCGATATTTTTAACTGTGATGAGGCAAAGCTCTCGATCTACTGGGCAATTTTCGTTCCTACCCTCACCTATGGTCATGAAGGGTTGGTCATGACCGAAAGAACAACACCACCGGTACAAGCCGCCGAAATGGGTTTTCTCAGAAGGGTGGCTGGCGTCTCTCTTAGAGAGAGGGTGAGAAGCTCAGCTATCCGTGAGGAACTCGGAGTAGAGCCGCTGCTCCTTTGCGTCGAAAGGAGCCAGTTTAG
>JAODUK010004962.1:0-10511 GCA_027564635.1 Typhlichthys eigenmanni
TGTAAAGCACGTTGAGTTGCACATTGTGTATGAAAGGTGCTATACAAATAAAGTTTATTATTATTATTATTATAACAACTATCCAGCGCTGTGTCCCAGATTCTCCTCAGTGAAAGGCTGACTAGGTCATTACTAGCCTGACACATTTGTCTTCATGGATGTTTTCCACTGTGCTTTGCTTTCAGTAGGAGGACGATATAATGTAGTGGTGGGTGACTGCACCCTCACGAGTTTTGACCTGTTTTTGTAACCACTAAATGTTGCTTCCTTGGAATGCTGCGATTTATGCATTTGTGTTCTATAGTTGATAAATGAAACACTACTGGTTGTGATTAATGGAGTTACCAAAGCCAAGTCGAGATAAAGTTTATAAATGTGTCTCTAGTTTCTCAATTGATTACACATTCCTTGAAGCTAGGCGTAATAATTTCCCCCATGCATCTAACTACACTAAATGCATTGGTTCTTGATAACATTAGTTCTCCTTACTACTGTTGTGATTGTATTTCCCTACAAACGTCTATTACTTTTAACCGCATTGATTTGTTTGTAGGAGCAACTGATTTGAGTTAAAGGTAAAGTCAGCGATTGTTGTCTGAAACACAAATTCAGCGAATATCGCCACAGTCCGCTAGCTGTCTGTTCTATGTGTGTACTGAACAAAATAATCTGGTGTTCCTACACAGCCCTGGTTCTGTAAATTGGAACAAAAAGTGAGGCAGACTGCCCCACACACTATCCTATCTGTTTGATTTGTATTATTTGTGGAAGTGCCATATAAATAAACTTGACTTATTTACAAAGTGGTGCAAGTTCAAATACCTTTTAATGACAACCCGTATGCTTCGGTGCATACCTAGCTTCTTTCTCAGTCTGCACCTCTTGTTAGCTTGCTGTCCTTGTTCATTTTACAGCTACCGGTTAGCTAGAACACACCACGGCACTTTGTGTTCATGCTTTGAAGATGTCCGTTTGCTGAGGAGGAGGAAAATGTATTATTAGTCTTCTGCGGTCTGCTCTCAAAACAAACCCACATTTACCATTAAGGGAAAGCAATTGCACCAAGTCAACTGGAAATTCAATTTCCAGATGAGGTGGATGTTGCTCCCACTGAAACTACCTCGGGAAATGCCAATATCTGCCAACAATGGCAGATATTGGCATTGATTGAAGTGTCTGATTTTGTGTGGTGTGGCCATAAGACCCCCCCCCCTCCTCCCCACACACACACACACACACACCTTTAACAGCTGATCGGCCTCATATCTCAGACAAGCTCCAGGAAGAAGATGTTAACTAGGTTGGAACAGCGTTATATAAATGCAGTACATTTACATTTAAGCCACAGAGGGATAAATAATCTCTCTGAGCCGAGAGATTTCAAGCAAATTCAAGTAGTGCTCACCAGAGGAGAGTGGGCAAGTGGCAGCGTTGACAACATCAAGATGTTTGCAGTGGCTCATTTGACAGGACGACTCCTGCTGAGAGAGCGTTGTTTGCGCTCCGCACCTTGTTTTTGTTGGGAGTTCTCCTGTAGAGTTCATTGGGTACCTAACGACCCCCTGCGTCTCCCATTATGTAACCATGCCAACCATGCGACACAATGGAGATGGAGTGCATGCCTGCAGCTACCGTGCGGGCCATGACGAGGCCATTTCTTCCCCCCCCCCCCCCTGCCTGTCACATCTTGATGAACAAAGTTTAACTGTCATCGTGAACCATTGAGGGAACCCATTTCACCATAAAGTGAAATTGATTAGCACGGGATAATGACTTACTGAAGATATGGCTCTTCAGCGGCAGTTTAAAGGCTCCACATATCAAGTGCCTGAGCAAAAACTCATAATTTTCTCCACCTAGCAATTTGATATTATTTTTGGCATGGCAACGTTTATATATTTAAGTATAAAAAGGCAGGATGTGTTGAAGCTACTTTTGCTGTCTTAGAGAAGATAAGACACTGGCAGAAAATATTTCATTTGATAAAAACTGACGAAAAATAGTATTGGATGAATTAATGACTTGAACCTCTTGACACTATGTTGTTTGCCCCTCTTTGTCACCACATAGGCCATCGTGGACCACTTTGATGACAACAACTGCCCCGTGACGGAGCGCCTCAAGGTCTTCTACTGCTGCCAGGCGCCTCCCAGGTGGACACTCCAGGTATTGCGTGGCCAATTTTTTCAATCGACACGCACACACACAGTGGAATGCCGTTTGTTTTCTATCACTACTGTTTGTGTTCACACACACTTTACTCTCAACCTAGGTGGGACAATATGGCAAGCTGCTGTGACATTTATTCACCAAGACCTACTAGTATCTATTCCATTAGGTACTAGTATATATTCCATTAGTTACTAGTATCTATTCCATTGGTTACTAGTATATATTCCATTAGTTACTAGTATCTATTCCATTAGTTAGTAGTATATATTCCATTGGTTACTAGTATATATTCCATTAGTTACTAGTGTCTATTCTTTAGATACGATCTATTCCAATAGTTACTAGTATCTATTCGAATAGATACAAGTATCTATTTAGACACAATACATCTATGCACCAGTAACATTAAAAACAGGCTATACGTTAGCTGCTAATATTTGGCTATGTGGATCTCGCAGCCTTTTATTCTTTTCTTCATTTCCAAAAATGTATTTTTCTGAATGATTTCTTCACACGCTGCTGTGGGCTTGGCCATGTTGCAGCGAATTATTTAGTCAGTTGTTCGTCGTGCAGCTACTAGCTGGTTAGCAGCTTTTTTGGGAAAAATTCTAAGTTTAATCAAATAAAAAAACCATTATACGGCTGTTTTAGAGATATTATGCCCTACGGAGTGGTTGTGTGCAGTGGTAGCTGTAAAGTAAAAGACAGGATGATTCTTCAGACTACATTATGTGGCTGTGTTGAGCACAAAATGGGGATGGCTCAACCTAGCTAGCCTAGCTTATTCAGCTCGGCACTTTTCAAACGTGACTCCTGCCTGTGCGCTCTCCTTTTTATCTACAAAAACGGTAGTATTGCACAAAGTGTGCACCCAGAAACATGGTTTAATATTTTGAGCAGAAATATGACAAATAAATTTGCTACAAACAAGAAAAGCATGCTTTGCTCAGTTTTAATAAAGATATATCCAAATGTATTCTTACTAGTTGAGGATATCTCCAATGTAATAGATACTTGTTCTTATTCTGATTTTAGAGATCTACTATTTGCTTCTGACTAGTAATTCCAATAGTTACTAGTATCCAGTGATGGACAAGCTACATTGAAAATGTAGTGAGCTAAGCTACCAGTTACTCTGCGTTAAATTAAGCTTCACTACACTGAAGCTACCCCAAAAGAAATGTAGCAAGCTAAGCTACAGCAACACGGCAAAGTTAGTTCACTATATTTAAGCTATTTTTTTTCTACATTTTATTGTACCAACATTCAAAAGTGTAAGTCAAACAAACAAATAAACGGGGCAAAACTGTTAAGTTCAACTGTTTATTAAACAATAAGATGTGTTCTCTGCTCTCACTGTTACTTCTATCATGTAAACTCAGTCTTGTCTTTATTCCCCCTCAACCCCTGCATCAAAGTCTCAGGCATCAGCACAGTGATACGTCTACTCTACGTCATCACCGTCATACTGAAGTGCTTCTATCGGCTTCACATGTAGCCTAGGTCCGTGTATGGGATGGCTTCACGTACCGATTCTTAGCAGTTGTATCAAGACTTAAGCTTGAGCTGCAGATTCAGAAATGCTTGGGAAAATGTAGCTTCTGTGAACGCTACATCACTACTTGATCAATGAAAGAGCTTAACTACTGAAAAGCTATTTGATTCAGAAAACAGCGCCGCTACCGCCACGCTACTCATAAATGTAGTTTAACTAGTAGCATAGCTACTTGTAGCGACGCTACTGCCCAACACTGCTAGTATCTAAACGAATAGTTACTATTATCTTTTCTTTAGATACTAGTATCTATTCCAATAGTTACTAGTATCTATTCCAAAAGTTACTAGTAAAATTTTAATGTGAGGTTTAATAACTATTGAAAATTACTACGGAGAGTTAAATTTAAAATGTTACTAGTACAATTAGAATAGATACTAGTAACTATTTTAATATACTTGTATTTAAAGAATAAATACTAGTATCTAAGAATCTAATCCAGTGAAATATTTAGTCAAAACACATTATTACATTAATACATATTGCACGGACGGCGGATCTTGACGGTTAGCCAGTGCTGTGTCCCAGGCTGGCTCTCCGAGACTATCTTCATGCGATTTCTTTTCCTCTTATTCATTTCTAGCCTTGTTTTAATATACAGACTGATTTGACTGAAACCCTCTTATTTTCTCACTACAGTGTTTCTCGCTTCTTAAGTTTCCATGGTAATAATCTGAAAGCCTCATCAGTAGCCTACAATAGAAATTAGGAAATGCGATTTCCTTTGTGTGTGTGTGTGTGTGTGTGTGTCACACAAGGATTGTGAGCATCTGTATATTAATAAACACAAGCAACAATAAATCTGTATTCTCTTGCATCCCCGTCGAGATGTGTTTGAACAAATCGCAAACAAATAAATGTACACGATGTTAAAGCTGTGTCTGTTATTTATTTATTACTTTTATTTTGCGGGGGTGGGGCTGCGATCGGTTAATTGCAATGTTGGTCCGGGAGCACGGTGTGGAATGTTGATGCAGGAACATGTCTTACGTGGCATCATCCCGTCGTGCGAGAAGAGGGGGGGCTGGAGCTAGGAGGCAGCATGTAATAACTGAGAAACGCAATAAGACGGGGATGGAAGGCGCCTTATCACCGCCCGGAGAATGGTGCGTGCCGAGGCGGAGACTCTTGAGGGAGGTCTGCTGGGACTCATTTTCTCCACCGCGGGGAGGTGTGTCCTGCATGTAACGAGGGCCTCAAGGCCATTCTGCAGTGTGTGTGTGTGGGGGGGGGGGGGACATGCCTGTCTTTCCATTTATTCTATTCCCCTTCTTTTATTTATACCTGGAGGTAAAACCCCTTCCTGACCTTTTGTGTGTTTATGTACAGCGCTTAAAGCAAAGGATGCACTGTCACAAGATGGTGGATTTCTTTGAATTGAGGTTTAGCCACACTTGCTGGTCTTGGGCCAGTTCCCATGTTCTTAACGGACTTGTCGCGGCTTGACAATCTCGTCACGCGGCACACGTCCGCGACAGGAAGTAGAATTAATAGCTTTGTTTGGATGCGAACCTTTCCTAGGTGAGACGGGGAAGCATTTCAATGTCTCTGTTAAACAAATACAACAAGAGGGCACGTCCTGACGGTTGAAGCCATATTAGCCTCTTTGTACGCTTTGCGGCAGTCTAGAGGATCTGGCTGTGGGTGGTGTGAGGTCACATGGCTGTTTATGGGTTAATGTTGGTAAGTTAAAGTTCTGCTGCTATGCTTGATGGGACTATTTATGTAGTCCAGATGGCAAATGACTTGAGCTCAGACCGAGGCAAAACAAAGGCAGAGAAGGGTTTAGACTCTGTCCGAAACCTCTGAAGGAGGCGTTTGAATTCTGCCGCGCGTAACCCCACGGGACCGCCTGCAATGTTGATAGAGGGAGAAGCTGCAGTCTGAAAACGACCCCAGCGGAATGTCCCGGCCGTCTAGACGGAGAAAGCGAGAGCAGGGCGACAGAGCTTTCGTATGCCATCACAGACACCCAGGCTGTGTTGTGCATACACACAAAACCCTATTAATCCATGACCTGGCTGCACTCCTGCATCATGTGCATCATATTTGTTTGTGCGCGCGCGCACACACACACACAGTGGTGTGTTTTGCTCCAGCGCGCGCTGGGCGCTAGCTTCCGATCGTTATTCAGTCGGTGGTGTGTGACCGCTGCCATTGCTACCCTGCAAATGAACACTGTGGCTGATTCCCCCCAGGCCGCTGGTGGCGGGGAGTGCGTGCCAGCATAGGCAATGGGCAGCAGGCTTCTGCTCTGACGGCGTAGCCAAGGCAACTGTAGCCAAAAGGACTGCAAACAGGCTGCCGGCTAGGGTTGGCTAGGTTTGACGAAAATGAACCACGTTGATAATTCTTTTTTTATTTATGTATTTGTTTTCTGATTTTGTGTCAAGTTTATTTATGTAGGCATCAATCACATCGTACGGAGCCCCTTAGGGCCGAAAAAAAAAAAGTCTGGGATTTGAAAAAAAGTCTGCGATGCTCATTGGTATTGTATCATTCATCATTGGTTTGTATGTTGCTCGTGTTGACTCACTGATTGGTCTTCACTCTAGGGGAGATTCTAGGATCAGACCTTCAGGGGTGCTCAGCCCCTAATCAGAATGTGATCTATATAGACCTACATACAAAGATGTCACTGTAGGCCTAGCAATCAATAATACACAATAATTAATGTTTCCATTTTTGCATTTGCAATGGCGTAAGTCCTGTCTAAACATTGGTGAGGTTTAGCATCAAACACTTCCAAATTATGTAATTTCTTCCCATCCCCCATCCCTGAGGTACGGTGACACGCCTACTTAATGCTATTCCCTTGTTTGACCATTAGATGGCAGCACATGTATGTAAACAATCACACACACCCTCCCTGTCTTTCTGATAGAAAGTTTGAATAAGAAGTTTTTTTTTCTTTTACTTTTACATTTTATTAAATGTTTTGGTTTAGTGGACAGCTCTATCGATTTTTATGTTCACTTTTAGTAATAAATAACTTTAGGACTTGTTATACATTTATTTTACACACATCATGTTATATTCAATAAAGTGTAAATATGAAATGCATCTATGAATAACTCAAAGCCACACTGATGTAAAGTAGGTTATGTTTATTTCATGCCAGGCAGAGGGGTTTGTAAGTCATCACCAGTGTTGTCCAGTTTCTGAAGAATAAAATGCATTTGTATTATAATCTAGCGAGCCCACTGCAGACTCATGTCTCGATCGTCCCACCCAAATCAAGTATTGCTCATGTTTGTATATGTATTCTTTCTCATATCTTCTTCTTCTCCAGTGGTTTTGAGATGTTTCTTCTTCTTCTGACCCTCCCTGATGTAGAAGCAGCTCGCCAGCCTGCTGATTGACCTGGGCTGTGTCAGCTCCGCCCTGCTCATGTACGAGAAGCTGGAGCTGTGGGAGGATGCCGTCGTCTGCTACGAGAGGATGGGCCAGCACGGCAAGGTGCACGCACGCTCACACGCACGAACAAACATTATGACATTCTGCCAGCAGGTGTCACTCTAGAGCACCAGAATCTCAGACCAAGACAAACGACAAACGCTCTGTGTGCCACGCACTCACACACACACACACGCGCACTAACAGGCACACGCAGTCAGCCAGGCTGTGTAAACAAAAAACTGAGGAGCTAGGATTAACACGCGCACGCGCACGCACACACACACACAATGAGAGACCCTCACTCACAAACGCACAGTGTGTTTGCATAATTCTCATGGATGTTGTATAGAGCATCTTTACACATGGATGGGTTGTTGCAACCTGTTCTGTTGAACATTGTCTTGGCGTGCAATCGCTGACTCCACCTTTAAGTCTTTAAGCTGTCACATAGAGGGCCTTTATACAGACCCAGAGACAGATCTGTCACCGAGCGTTCCCAGTGTTGAGGTGAGGGACGGTTTAATACCCAGCGCTGCTTCGTCCGGACAAGGCCATTTTTCACACTGAATATGGCTGCCAGCAACGCACGCACACTTATCGGTTTCTCACACACACACACACACACGCATTTACACACACACACACACACGCACTCTCGCATGCAACCACACACCACCAACCACGCACACACAAACATACACACTTGTGGGTTAATCTCACAAGAGTTGATCTGTGGCTGAAGGCAACAAATCAGTCTAAATATCCCTCTGTCCATTACCTGAGCTGTCACCTAACTGTCTGCCTGCCTGTCTGTCTGCCTGTCACGCCACCCCCTTTCTGCCTGTGCTATTATAGTTTAACAAGGACTTCAGTTTTGGGTTGGCTAACAATACTTTTGGTTCAGGTGGTTTTTACTCACAAGGGCATCTACATGGATGGATGGACCTAGCATCTCTTAGATACTGGCCTGTGGTCTCCGCTGTACACGCCCTGCGATGGCCATTGCTGTTCAGAAACCTCCAGGGTTCCTGACCTTGTTCCCAGCTGCAGCAGACAGGAAGGTCGTCTTTCAGAGTGTGTCCGTTCCACTGCAAGACAGTTTGGGATGGTACGCAGTTGTTGCCTCCTACCGGGTGTAGACCTTTGGGTTAATGAAACTATAGCCAGCGCTGCCACAACTGCTTGTATTGCTTCATCTAGCTCTACCGCCTTTTAGAAACACACTTCAGCGTCATTGCCCTCAGCCACCCGGATTGGTCGACCATCCAGGATGGCTGTGTGAAGGCTAAAGCGATCAGGGTTGCCAGATTAAAGGGTTTCTAAAAGGTTTCCAGACTATAATCTCAGTGAAATACCATGGTGCAAGAAAGCAAAGTGCCTGTTTAAGGTTTTCTTATAGTTTTGTTTCCTGGAGGGTCTGAAGAAAGGTCATCTAAAGGACATTGGACCTTGGTATTGTGTGGTGGCAGGATGGTGCAGGTCCTTTCAGATTGACAGGTGACTGTAATGCACCATGCTTGTCTCTCCACATGTTGCCAGATGGTTTCCTGCTATATACAGTTTGAGTGGGTTGATTTACATTCCGCGGGGGATTGTGCGTTATACTCTCAATAAAATCTGGCAACCCTGCTGCCAGATGAGATGTGAATGCCCCGTTATCGCTCAGCAACGTTAGTCGCCAGTCAGTAGCAGCGTAAGAGACGAAGCAGAGAAACGTTTTACATTGGTAACTTCAGAAATAAACTATTTGACCTGCCTGTAAGCATCCTTGAGCAAGATGCCTAACCCCCTAACTGCTCCCGGTTGTTGGTCGCACCTTACATACCTATATACTGTGTGTGTGTGTGTGTGTGTGTGTGTGTGTGTGTGTTTATAGGTTAGAAATGTCCCAAAAGTATTGTCACTAGAGGCTTATTCTCCGTCAGATCGGTTCTGAGGTTGCACAGTTGATGGCTCTCATATCGAGCCTCCAGCTTCACGCGGGAGATGTATGGCTGGTGTTGCACCGGCCATACATCGTCCTCATGAGAGTCTGATCGAGGCACACAGTGAAAAGCAAGATACCCCTCCACCCCCCACCAAGCCTCTCAGCCAAAGCAGCAGTTCAACTGGCACACTTCACAAATCCACGTCAAACTTGAGGGATCTTGGAGGGCCGTGGAATCCGCTCATTATTCCGCTCACACAACAGAAAAGAGTTTTCTTCTCCGCTGAAAGGCGTGCGTGCGTGAAACCCCCCTAGCCTTGCGAGAACATCCTGATCTCGCAAGCTTCAGTTTAATTTCGCCATTAGAATCAGTCTGGAAAGCCTAGGAATCATTTTGAATGTGTCCTAGTAGAAACTGAACTTTCCAATCAGCGTTGTGTTTATAGCTATACGGGGGAAAATGACCAGATGGTTCATCCAATCAACTGCTACGTTTGTATTTTTAAAAAGAAATTTACCTGCTCTTTACAAACGGTTTCAACGTACGACTTCCAGATGGAGTTGTGACAACAATCCATCTGGCATGTCAGGTTACCTAAACACCTCCTGTAACCCAAATAGGGTTCCCCAACCTGCTTTATTTTTCTTTCTCGTGGTCATTTTCTAATACTTCCCCTATGTCTATCTCCCACTCACTTCCTGTCTGTCTTCACTCTGTCTAATAAGACACATTTAATTTAATAAAAAAAATACATTTTATCTCATTCAATGCATCGGTTTGACCTTTCTGTACAAGTGCCATTTTCCTTCTCATCCCTGTAGAACTATAACATAAATGGAAGCAACAATTTGTGTTTGTTTGTGTACACACACACACACACAAAATATATAATATCGTGGTTGTGTTTGTACGCACACACACACACACACACACACAGTCAGTGGTCTTCAAGGCCGAATAGATGGTAGTGGCGGTGGAGAAACGATCCCCTTTGCTCATTACACCACTGCCTGCCTTCTCCACTGCGGCCACTAGGCGGAGGAGATTCTGCGGCGGGAGCTGGAGAAGAAGGAGACCCCCACTCTGTACTGCCTCCTGGGGGACGTGCTGCGCGCCCACCAGCACTACGACCGCGCCTGGGAGCTGTCGGGCCGCCGCAGCGCCCGCGCCATGCGCTCCAAGGCCCTGCTGCACCTGCGCAACAAGGACTTCCAGCAGTGCGTGGACTGCTTCGAGATGTCCCTCCATGTCAACGCCATACAGGTGAGACACCCTTAGGTGGTAGTCCGCTATTGCAAGCTAATTTTAATACCTCCTAGCATTTTGCTATCTTACCGTTACAGTTTCAGCACATGGAGATGCGCAGTCCATGATTTAAAAAAAAAAAAAAAAAATTTTTGAAAATTTCAAACATTGTTCAAATTGCACATAGAGATGCACAGTCCATGATTTTTTGA
>JAODUK010004963.1:2500-10511 GCA_027564635.1 Typhlichthys eigenmanni
ATCTCTGAGTGACCCAAATACATACACACCCAGCAATGCATGCTGGGACAATGCACATTCATTCATTGCACACGCACACACACACACACACACACACACGCCTAAATCTCTACACTTGCATGTGGTCAAAAAACTAAAAAACACAGACACACATTGAGTGGAATAATTGTCCGGTTAATAGATGGTAACAAGCAAATACCACACTGTGACCAAAGACATTAGGAGGAGGAAAAGAGGAATGGGAAGAAGGAGAGGGAGATTAAAAGGAGAAACATAGTAAATGTCCTGCTTTCCTGACTTGTTGAATAAACTACAGTAGGTTTTTACAGTAGACAATAGCCAACAACATTTTTTGATGCTAACATTGTTGCCTCAATCCAGCTCATACATAACCCTGCTGCTGTAAAATACTGCATGTACGTGTACAGTAGTATAATACTGTATGTATGTGTACAATAGTGGAATACTGTATGTATGTGTACAGTAGTAAAATACTGTATGTATACACCTAGCCAATGAGGGAGCCGATACTGAGCAGAGTCACATGCTCGATTTCCGTTTCTGACAAACAGATACAGGTAGTCAGCTAGTATTACGAGGTACCCTGTAGTCAAAAACAAATTGATATATGATTACAGATTAAATTGATTAATAAACTGTCAATATACTGTAGCTACAATATTCACAACTTGCTATGGATTTAACCATGTATAACTATAATTAAGTTGTTAAAAATAAAATATAAACTAACGTATAGTAGTAAAATACTGTATGTACTGTGGATGTATTTCTATCCAGTTTGCTCCATACATACTTTATCATGGACACTCTGCTGTGAGTGTCAATCATACCCACAATAGCTTTAAATGAGCAGAACCAATTGAAACAAAACAAGGACGATACAATGGCTATCGTGTCATCAGTGCTGCATATGACTCACAAGTAGCATTGGCTATCCCATATCTGTAATTATGATTGTGTGTGTGTGTGTGTGTGTGTGTGTGTGAAGTTGTTTGATATCATAAAGGAGGGGTATCATTTGTGAGGTTGTTTCTATAGTTGTCATTATGTGTGTGTGTGTGTGTGTAATGTGTCTTCTTCTGTTATGATAATGTTAATGTGAAGACCTACTAGTGTCTTTCAGTTGTTGTTTTTCGGAGGAGAGCAAATCACAATCACGCCACGTTGTGCAAATGACACAGTGTGCGTGTGTGTGTGTGTGTTGGGGAAGGGGGGGAGGGGGTCATCCCATTCCATGGTGACTTGCTAAGTTAATTAAATGGAAATTATGTATTTCCCTTTTTATCTTCGGGGACAACTCTGCAGCAATTCAGTGCACTACCTCAAACTGGACCTGGAAGGGTGTGGGGTTGGCGTTTGAATATATACTGAGGCAGGCAATTGAAAGACTGAGATGCAGAATGAAACAGAAGCGTTTAAAGGAGAGCTGATGGAGATTACTAGAGAAAGGGTGAGGGAGAGATGGGGGGGGGGGGCATGAGAATCAAAAGAAAGATATGGGTGAATATTGAAAGACAAATGGTTAGTTCATTTAGTGATAACATTGATGGTGGAAAGAGAGAAATGAGGCAGATTGTAAGAGTGGTAAACCTATAATTGAGTTAGAGAGTTTTAACAAGTCTGTGTGGGTGTGGTTGTGTGTGTGGTTGTGTGTGTGTGTGTGTGTGTGTGGTTGTGTGTGTGTGTGCATTATTGAACTCTATTTCCTATTTCTTGACTTCCTATCAAGAGCTAGAAAATTAAGAAGCCACTTTGCGTAATGTAACTGCAGCGTTAAGAACTCATACACACACACATACGCACACACACCCACAAACACACACACACGCATACACACGCACACACACGCACACACACACACACACACACACACACACCCAGCCACACACACACACACACACACACAACAAGCATGCTGAGGAGTGCAGCTCGTCTGAGTCTTGAAGCAACAAAGATAAACAAGTGTTCCAATTAAGAATTAATTATGAACAAAAGCCTCAGAGAGCAGCGCTGCTCAGCCGGAGGAGAAAGAGAGAGCAGGAGGGGGGAGGAGGGAGAGAGAGAGAGAGATAGAGAGAGAGAGAGAGAGAGAGAGAGAGAGAGAGAGAGAGAGAGAGAGAGAGAGGGAGAGAGGGGCTGTGCATGGTAAGAAGTAGTGTAATTAGCAGGTGTCTAGGGGAATAGTGGAAGGCAAGCTCTTCCTTGTGCTGTATAGTGGCTGGTAGTCGATATAGGGAGGAGTGGAAAACACTGTGGCTAAACATTCATCACTTTGTTACACATAAACAACGATACTGAGCCAAATGATCCAACACACATACTGTTTGTATCTAAAGGAACGCAGCATTTCTTCTTATTTAAACGGCTCTTACACTAGTTTGTTGTGTAGCATGGCACAATGCACAGAGCCTTTAGTCACGTAACCACTCCCTCGACAAGGGATCTGTGCATTGTGTGTTTTTCGTGCAGGGAGTGTGAGTTTGCCTTGAGTGTGTGTTTGCATATGCCTTGTGGCATGCTTCAGGCCATGAATTAGGCTGCTGGCTCCTGCAGGCTAATTTGAGTTGCGTTAGTGTGGATTTTATATCCTAATAGCAGCATGCCTATACCTTTTAATAATTACACATGCTCGACCTTTTTAGCCCATTTATCAGTGAAGTTGATCTGCAAAAATAGATCCCCCCCACGTAATTTTAGCATAAACGCTTTACCGCTTTGATTCGTTCAAGATTTATAGTTTGGTTAGGAGAGAACAGAAACCAGTTGTGCGACATTATGCATAGCCAATAATACTGTTTCCTGTGCAATCAGTCTTTCGGCCTGCCCGGAGAGCGCCCCCATGTCTCCCACAATTACATATTCCCCCTGTAATCTGCACTTCCACCCCATCGAGTCATTTGTGTGAACATTTGCAAAATTAAGAAATATAATGGGGCAAAATCCGGTTTGTTCTTATACTTATTGAATTCAGCAGTGCCAAAAGGGACACTCTCTCTTTTGCCCCTATTGTTTTTGCCTGACTAATCACATTGTCTAAGGAACATCTCTCTGAGGGCAAGCCTGGCCCGAATGGAAAACAAAGGCACTTGTGACAATCTGTAAAATTAATCTGATTGGTTAATGCCGAGCAAGGGGCCATCTCTTCTTTCCTGACTACCTGTGGCTGTTTTATAATCTGATTGGGTTAATAGCATATTCCAAATCAAGAGTAGAGCAGCTCTCCCCAAACCGTCATTCATAACTTGTAATAGAACATCCTGTATTTCACATGAACGCTCCCAAATTTGTAAATAATTACTATCACATGGAAGGGGGGGGGGGTGGGGGAATAATAGGCGGCCCTTATTCAAATTCCCTTCCTCCGGGCGCTGTGGTAATCATGGTAGGGGACTGGGAGAGGGGGAACAGGGATGTGTGGGGGGGTAATCACATTGTGTAACAACCACTATCTCTGACAGTTTGATAAGAAAACCAGTTCAGAGTGAATAATGAGCAACTTTGTGCACAGTACTTATGACTTCATGTGCTACATCATTTGTCAGTAACAACTGTGCGTTCCCGCTTTAAAAACGCCCGTTACCCGTTGTTAAAATTCACCCGGCGCCGCGTAATAGATTCGCCGTTTGTTTATGGACGCCTCCTTACAAATGGCTGTGTATTTCTCTGGCTGCGGGCGCATTATTGTTACTTAAAAGTAAACACACACACACACACACGCACGCACACACTTGCACAATACGGGGGACTCATGATAGATTGGATGTGTTATCTCCCTATTAGCACCACAACCCATTATCAATGTATCCAGGTTACTGTTGCTCGCTGTAAGGCAATAAAGACCCTGATTCCCGCTGAGTAGGAGTTCTGTAGCTGCCTGCGTCACTTTCAAATGAGCACCACAAATCGCTACAGCGGGAAGCCAGGACGAGCAATGTGGCCATCAGCATATGAGAATATGTATGCTGGGCCCTCCAATTTGCTGCCAAAACCTTGCAGTGTGCAGGGTGATTGTCAGATGGTTGTGTGTGTGTGTGTGTGTGTGCGCGCGAGAGCACGCGTGTGTGTGTCTTGTTCTACCACTGTACAGTATCTAATAACAGCCGAACCACATGTGTTAGCAAGAGGCTGTGTAGCCTGTGTAAACACAATCCTTAATACAGGCAGCCAACACACAATTTGTTGCATTAATAAGCAAATCAATTTCTTTCTGGGAAGAAGAGAAGTCTAACAAGACAACCGGGGGAAAAAGTTGGGCTTGTCCGCTTTCAGTCACGTGTACATGAATGTTTGTGAGCGCGTCTTTAAGAAAAGAGAAAGTAGAAACTGTAAATACAGTATATAAAAAAAAAAATATATATATATATACTTGGTCGGAACTAACTGTTGTATAAGTATATATATATATTATTTTCTTTTTATACATGTGCTGATATGTATGTGATCATGCAGTGCCATTGTCATGCCTAAATTCTGTGTGTACCTTGTTCTCAATACAGTGAGCATCTTTGGCAGGGCATAACTATGGTCTGATGGAACGAGCTTCCTTTTTCTATTAGATCATCTTCCACCATTGAGACATTTAAATCTCTTCGAAAGACACACTTGTACTCTTTAGCATTCGAGTAAGTTCTGGGACACTATGATGAAACTGTCTTGTTTGTTGTGTATTGTGTTTTATTGTTTTATTTTATTTATGAATTGTTACTTGCATTGATGTGTACAGAACTTTGGTCAGCATTTGCTGTTTTTAAATGTGCATTATAAATAAACTGACTTGACTTGACTTGACTTGGTCGGGGTCTACGGCAATGAAGGGGCGATGATGACATGTCACAACACATGTTACAGTGCATGCTTCACACCGAACAGGATCAGGGTGGAACATGGGGTGGACGACGGTAAAAGCTGGGGAGTCACAAGACTGTTAGCGAGAAATGCTAATTAAAACCTTTGGCATCTCAGATGTCTCGTTGAGCCTAACAACTTCAGATGGCGCAAACACACGCTCATGCTTATCACAAACCCCCACACAAGAGCACATATAGCACAGCATTTCTATGTGTCTTGCATGCTCCCAAACATCTATAGCATATCACATGGTAGGAGCTTATTTAGGAGACAAGATCATTTGATGAGAGAAGCAAAGCGCCAACACTCTTTAATAAGATGCATTAGACAAAATAGCAGTGAAGATGAGACTGACTTCCTCATATACTGAAAGGTATGACCCACACGCTCGCACACATGCACACGTGCGAGCACACACACACCTTTTCGCTATCACTCAACATGGGAATTTACATATTGTACACACACACATGCATACACTCGTTAGGCAGATGGGTGTGCATGGTATATGGTAGCAGAAATACACCTTTTTGACAAGAGATCTGAGCGTAAAAGAAATATAATAATAATGAAAATGCAGAGTTGAAGGCGCCTAATATCTTTGATAGCCTTATGGTAATCATGAAGCATAATGTAAAATTCATGAAGTGTAACTACCATGTGAGGTTTGCCAATAATTGTTCCGCTGGCATGTGAGTGAGGCAGGAGGCACAGGAGTCACACATGGAGATGTTATGGTTTGCCCTAATTGTTTTTAGACAGTTAAGTGCTGCTAAATGACTTTCGCGTGTTGGCACCCGTACACAGGCATGCAACTGCCTCTTAACTCTCCTTTCAGATACTTGGCACAGAGCTTTTTAGAACAAAACATTCCCCCCCTAATTGTTCCAGCCGTTGGACCTATTCATTTGCCCAGTCGAACACCCCAGACAGACACCTGAACAGGAATACCAAGGGTACAGTATAATGCTGTGATTTGCACACATTGCAATCAGGTCCGGTCTGCAGGGGAATCCTGATCCATAATGGTACTCCAGAAAGATTCAACCCATCCCACACTGACAGTTTTGACTTTAGACTCTAGCTTTTTGAACATGGCTGCAGAAAGGTAGCCTCGCGAGACCATCCTGATCTTGCGTGCTTCAGTTTAATTTTGCCGCGAGAATCAGTCTGGACAGCCTAGAAATCACTGCGAATGTGTCAGAGTAGCAACTGAATTTACCAATCAGTGTCATATTGATAGCTATATGGGCGTGGTTTAGGTGTGCGGCGTCGTTCAGTAAAACTACTAGATGGTTCATCCAATCAACTGCCAACAATGTTTTGAAAGTACCTGCCCTTTACAAACAGTTTCGATGGATGGCTCCCCAAATGGACTTGTGACTAACAATCCATCTGGCATGTCAGGTTAGGACTTTACGATGTTAATCTGCATGAGTTGATTTTTGTGAATATTTCATCTGTGTGTGTGTGTGCGTGCATGTGTAAGCTCTTGTCACCAGGAAGTTACTCTGGCTTTAATCGGCTAACTGGGGCTGTCAGCCAATCAGGAGGCTTTTGATTTTCCTAGAAATCCATGTTCAGTTTGGATTAACCTGCCGTCCGCCGCAACCATCAGAACAGCACGCTCTCACATCTGGGGAACAATTAGCCGGAACGCACAGCCAAGCTAGGCGTAACGAAAGTGACAGTATTGTCAGCTTTGACAGGCGGCTTGAACTGTTCCAAATTTAGAGTCATTGAAGTTGGATGGTGGTGGATGGACAAGGGGCAGCAAACCAATCAGCTCAAAGGAGTTGTTATGTTCATATACAGCATTTCACAATATTATACTTTGTCATTTATTGATGTGCCATTACTGTATGTGACCAGACATGCATGGCCTTTTCTGCAGATAAATAGTAGATAATTAAAACGTAGAAACATTTTAAATTGCCACCTTATCCATCATAGATGAATATACAAACACTATACTATGTGGATGTTCAGTATATGAATATGAAGCACAGGCTCGGTTCTCAACTAGCAACACACGTTGATTCATTTCCTGTTTACAGACGTTGGCAGCTACAGTATAAACAGTCACAAGGTTGTCTGTTGTGCACTATTGCACATCCTTGACGTGTGTGTGTGTGCGTGTGCGCACCCACGTGCATGTAGAGCAGAAATATTCACTTAACCAGCATATATATTGAGCTGCACTTCAATAATCTTTGGATTGATTCAATTTACAGTTTGTATGAGTATTTACAGTACAGTATATGTCAAATTGTTCTACTGTAATGTTAACACAACAAAGACAGGTGAGATCGGGAGAGGTTTCAGCACAAAAATAAGATTTACATAATTAAAACTTTTCTTTCTGTTCTAATTGAGAAATGACAACACAATCATCCAATAATGTAACGTTTTGACAGTCACTGTCATATAATTTTCTCACTACATTTCTGCACTAGAAAATCTTCACTATAACATACATTATTGCCCTCAGGTGAAAATTTTACTAGCCGGCTAGAACATTCCTAAACTTGCTTGTGGAAGATTGTTGGCACTGATCATAATGGAAACACTTGAGCATTGTAGTGCTAGCATACCAGAGCTGAAAGAGACGTTGAACATCTCCATGTGCTGTTTCAGGGCATAACATATTCAGTTTTGTCTATAGCAAATGAAATGCAGTGACCCACCTGAGAGCTATACCCCAAGTGTCAGCACGTGGACTTACTTTAAGGTAAGAAAGCTATAGTATGTATACACGTATATAGTCAAATGTTTTACCAGAGTTCATCACCAGTCAGAGTTTTTTAATTCTGTTGCTTTGCTGGTCTTATGCCTCTCTCTCTCTCTCTCTCTCTCTCTCTCTCTCTCGCTCTCTCCCTCTCTCCTTCTCTCCCTCTCACTCCCTCTTTCTCTCTCTCTCTTTCCCTTCACTACTTTGACCTGGTGGGGTCCATCTGTGGTGTGTTCACACACCTGTATCCCATTTGACTTTCCCAATTCCCACCCGGGAAACATTTTGACTGACAGCTGCACTTCAAAGATCTGCTCTCCCTTTCTCTCTCTCTCTCTCTCTCTCTCTCTCTCTCTCTCCTTAAAAGGCAGCTTCTACACAGATCACTCTTCCTCTCGCTAACACCCGCGC
>JAODUK010004965.1:0-10509 GCA_027564635.1 Typhlichthys eigenmanni
ACACCTCTGTCAGGCTGTTTGATTCGTCAACTAGTTCTAACACAGCACTGGCTCGGGTTGGCACTCTCCGTGGCAGGATATTAGTGGGGAACTCAATAAGGGGGTTAGTGGGGTTCTTCTCCTGACGCTTGCTCTTCCTACCTTTTCCTAGTGGGGGAAAAATCCTAGCGCGGGCATCAATAGCCTGTCTGAGCTTTCTTTGCTGTCTACAGAGCATGCCAATGAGGAGGCATGAAATAGCTAAGCTACCTAAGCTTACAGGAAGAATAATTGTGTCTAGCGCAGACCAAGCGTTGACCAGTCTTATGTCCAACCTCAATATTAGTTACCACGGCTTGTACAATAGAATCAATTGGGGTGACTTCAATCAACCAGCTGCTCCAGAGTGTGATGATCAACCACGGGCATGCCATTCTTAAGGAGAAACGAAAGCGGCATGCATATTAGTGTGCAGTGAGGGCAGAGCTTGTTATTTCCTCCCCCCTTGCGTAGGGTGAAAGGCAAATCAAAACAATAATGCAGCGGTGAGCTCAAACCCTAGTGATCTTCCCTTTTTTTATGCAATGGGGAAGACAAAAATTAAACAAATAAGCAGACAAAGCAAAACAAACAGGTTAGTTGCAAGAAGCACAGTTGTTGATCACAACAATTCAGGGACTCTCGTCTAAGTATCCCTACACTTCACCTGTTTGGCTTACTTACGATGGGACAGTGGAGTCCCCTCTTAGACCCATTGGGGGTGTGAATGCTTTGGTTTGGTTCCGATGAACCCATTTCAATGTGGGGCCCTTTTGGCCCTGGTTAATTTTGATTCCTCAGCAGCGCCGCTCCACACACAGTGTAGTACTACGCTTTATTGTTGTCTGCGTTTCTATTTACAGAGGCAGGGCTGTGTAGAAGTATCTGATTATTCTAACACGCACTGAGAACGGTAAGCTAGCAAAATGCCAGGAGATATTTGTGTATTGTATATTTGACAAAAAATGTGTATCTTACAATTAGCTTACAATAGCGGACTACACCTTTTTAAAGCGCTTTACAGTATAGCCTCACATTCACACATTGACACACACAGGTGGTGTCAGACACCTGACCACCGGGGGCAGTCAGGGTTAGGTGTCTTGCTCAGGGACACCTGGACAGCTTCTTGCCAGTTAGTAAACAGTGATGTTATGTGAACATTCGGTGTGTCCTGCATTCTGTCCTAACAGGGACGGGGTGAACGAAGGCATCGAGTGGATGGTGAAGTGTGTGGTCAGGAACATCCACCGGCCTCCGCGGCAGAAGGACATCACCTAGGGAGACAGGCGAAGACGGGCGTTGTCGCCCAGCCTTTGGACACTCCCCTCCTGAGAGCCTTCCCTTAAGGATCGGTCAGAGCCAATCAGTGTTCCTCCTTCCCCTCCTGCCGCGAGTGTGAGATGCTGGGACAACGTGCATGTGCACACACAGAGATGTGGCTTAGTGGGGGGGGAAGACTGCTACACCTCCTGGGTGAACATCACCAATTGAACATCCTTATTTATAAAATAAATAAAAATAACGTTTTCCCCCTTATCTTGTCACCATGACACCTGGAAAGGAAACTTTTAGCTTTTAGCTTTTAGCTTTTTTTCACTCGGATTTGAAGTGATTGTGCTTCTGTGCTGGACTTGCAAACACACTACAGAATAAGCTGTTGTACTGAATGAGACTTTATAATGACTATATAGTGTGAATACGTTATAGGTCTGATTGTCCTCTATTATAGAAAATATATTCAAATAAATTCCAGAAGATTTAAATAAAGCAGAATCTTTCACTTGAATTTTACATCTAAGGTTGTTATCTAACTGATAAAAGTGAGTAATTTGTCAAATCTTGCTTCAATAAAATGTTGCATTATATTTATACATGCATTACAGTATAGTAAAACATGGGCCAGTTAATTTGTTTAGTCAAGACTATTTTGTTTTCAGATTAAGAGTTTTAATTGGTGGGGTGGGGGGGCTGTATTTCCCCCTTAATGCAAATGGAGACAGTGTGGTGAGAGAACTGAACAATCCTTTGAGGCAAAGCAGGTCTCTCCGTGTATTTTCAGTTGACACCATTAAAAAGATGGGGAACATCGCATTCTTGAAAAGTATTGCAGTGTATGCTTTAATCTTGACTGTTCCCCCAGACTGACCGATTAGATTAGACAACAGCTGCATCGCAAATGTGCAGTTAACACAATTACCCGTACACATCGTTTTAACTTACACGACGCTGTGCGATAGTGGACAGCAGCGGTCGATTGGTGGAGCTACTAACAACCCCGTCGCACGCTGTGACCACCCCCTCAGCCCCTCTGGGCCTGTCAGTCAATGCTGTCTGACTCATCGCCTGGCAATTAATGGACGTTCCCGTCCAGCATGGTGTCAGTAGGGATATGGTAGCTTCTCTCTGGCCACTTTTCCACCCCACCCCTTCCCCACCACAGATGTACAAAGACGTGTTCACATTAGGCTATAGATTGAATGTTCTTGTCATTGCACCATAGTACCAGTACCAAGACATGCAGTTTGTCTCCTAAGCAGCGCAATTCTGTAAAGAAATGTTCGGTTAAAGGATGCTGTTTACTGAGGTGAGATTTAATATGTATCTATTGGAATGAAATATGTTTCTTGGTGCTTTAGCCTGTATCAATTTGGCCTTTTATTGTTTAAAACATAAAGGGTAGCTTACCTTTCTTTATCGTGTGTGTTCGCATGTGTGTTGCTCCTACCCCTCCTTTATTAGTCTGCAGCCCACCTCCTCTCTCTCTCGCTCTCTCTTTCTCTCACACATAATAAACCCACTGGCTGCATTGCTCAGGCAGTGAGGCTTGAGCTTTGCATCACTGAGGCATCTCTCTCTCTCTCTCTCTCTTGCTCGCTCTCTCCATCTTTCTCTCTTTCCCTCTATCATTCTATCTCTCTCCCTTTCTCTCTCTCTCTCTCTCTCTCTTGCTCTCTCCTTCTCAGCATCCTGCACCTCCCCCTACAGTCTCTCCTCTCCACCGCAAGCAACCATGGCGACCACACTATCAGGTGAGGCGGCAGAAATACTCATTCTTGTCCAACTGGATAATAATACTGCGTGTGTGTGTGTGTGTTGCAACGCAGGTTGTGTCGGGCAATACATTAGCACAGGAAAAGGCTGAGAGCTCATCGCTCGCTCGCTCTCACTAGTGCCACCACAGATGGTCTCTATGCACCACGCAGACTACGTGCATCGCCATGGCGATGTGGCCATTCTGCTCTGATGATGTGTTGTTGCTAGATGAGAGGACGCTGTACGTTAGGCTGACATTCTGTCCTGCGGTCTGAGGCGTGGACCGTAATACGGACAGCAGCTTACTGCCCACCTGAGTGAAGCCCACCCAGCTGTAGACCAGTTCAGTGGGCGAGACCTCTCCTGCGGTGGAACGCTCAAGAAAATAATTTCATTATTGCACGGGACGGGCTGTGTGCACATGCATCGTTTTGCACTTAAGATATTAGCTTTATTATTATCATCTACCCATCTCTGATTTGGTGTGTGTTATCTGTATATGAAGTTATGACATATAGGCCCATATCATGCTTTATATAATAACAGTTACTCAATGAATCAGGCAGATTATAGATAGATGGATGGATAGTATACATTTTAAACACGGAATCAGATCTATTTGAAGTGAATATGCTTTCCATTGTTTGTTCTGTCTATTATTGATGAAGAGCTCCAAGAGCTTTTGTTCTAACCAGATGTAACGCCAAAAAGACAGATGTGTTTTGTTAAGTTTTATCCATGCAAATGTCAATGCAGAAGATGCAGAGGTTTGCTTTGAAGCGTAAGTAATGTAAAGCTTGCTGTGACATGCCTCTATTGTTCTGTCTCTGCTCAACCTGATTGACCACAGGAGGATCCTTGTTGTTAGTCGCCTACGCTACGCCTCTCTAATCGCGTGTTAAGTCATCTGTAATACTGACTTGCACCACAAAAGGGTGGCCATTTTGAGGCGATTTAACGGATCAACAGACAATACTTTAATGCGGGCTATGTGTCCTAATAGTTGGCCTTTCTTTTCACTGTGACTGGCTAGCAAAAATGTGCATCTACTCCTCCGACTGCCAGCAACATGGTGCATTGCTAAATAACATCCATATATGTATGATTTTAGATGAAAGAGGAAGAAACCTACATGGCCAGCTCTCTGTGTGTGTGTGTGTGTGTTTGTCCTATTTCACAGAGACTAGATACATGTCGTCACATTAAAGTCATGCTATCTGACGACGTTGGACTGGGCTTAATCCACGTCATCCATGAGTGTTAGCTCAGCGATGGGCTTGTTAAATGTCTAGGATGTATACAACCATTATTCACAGGGCTGTTAGTGCGTGCGTGCTCCTGGCTGGGACTAATGTGTCTCTACACAAGCTGCGTCCAGAAGAACATCTTAATAATAAATTATCTTGTGGTACTACATGCATGGACTAGCAGGGCCGCTGTCTTCATTATTTGCATTACCTGCACTAGGTTAGGGTTTGACCTATGACCTATGACCTAGTGCAGATAATGCTGTCACCACCGCTGAGGCAAGTAGTCCTGCTATAGCGCCACCTAGGGAGCACACCCAGTAAATAAGCTCTTGGACTGGGTTGGCATTTAAAGGTTTAGTAGACGATTCTAAGTTAACAGTTTTTGTCAAATTCAGATTATTATTAATAATAATCTGGTACTGACACAGCCCTGTCCATAAATAGGAACCTGAACAAAGTGAAGACTACGCTCACAACAACAAAGCCATATAGGCATCGCAATGTGTTTTCAGTGTGGGGGGTGGGGCTTCTGAGGGCGCACCCTGTGGCTTTGAATGCAGGCTATGTTTATATTTGGGTTTTAGGTTAGCAAGCGTTCTCCAGCGTGACTGACCGTAGCTTTAAACCAGCAGCAGGCCTGGGGGAGGAACACTCACCTACCGTATGACACATCACCCAGTAGGATTAGCAGTGATCTGTGGAATTAAAGTCATCACCTGTTTTATGGACATTCTTCTAGTTCAACTCTCCATCTAAGTGTGTCGACATTTTCCAACCATGCCCAATGTGCCTTGTGTGGTGGCATATGTCATTAAAGGTCCTGTATGCAATATAGTATTTTATACATTCATCTGCACTACAGCTCCGAATCTGATCCCACCGACTGCACAATCTATATTAACACCACCAGCATGTATGTGTCCATATTAACAACATCATCATGTATGTGTCTCATCACAGAGCTCTTATTATATAAGCATATACAAATATGTATTTCCAGCTAATCTCTTAGTTACATCAACATTGATCACGGGAAACAATCTGTGCTGAGTGTGTTTATTTATAAAAGACCGTTTTTTGCTGTTCAAACAAGTAAATCCCATAGTGAAATCTCCATCTTGTCATGTGCTTAGCTTTGATCACCAGCTATCTACAGAAATCTCCAGCATGACAAACCTTATTAATTCCCTGATATCTTATCCAGAATTCTTGGCAGATAGGGAGCCTTTCAGTTTAAGCCATTGTTGTGTTAGTGATGTGCATAGTGCCCCAGTAGTATTCTGGAGCATTATTGTTTTTAGAATAGCTGCTGATTACATTGCTAAATATAATCAGCAGTACATTTAACCTCACTCTGGTTAGAAATGCAATTTCAAAGGTCTGGAAATGTTGTTCCTCTTTTAAAAAGAGGTGATACCTCTCTTCTAGATAATACCAGGCCAAAATGATCAGTGTTAGCTAAGGTTTAAGAAAACTTGATTAGTGATAAACTAAAAGAATATTTAGCCTCAAATAATATTGTATCTGAGCTACAATCTGGTTTTTGAAGGAATCATAGTACCACTACTATGTAGTAAAGGTGGTAAATTATATAATTGAAAGAAGGGATTGCAGGAATACCTGTGTAGCACTTTTTCTAGATTGGAAAAAACTTTTGAATTAGTAGACCATTGTATATTAATAGATACGCTTTAACTTTGTTGGACACTGTTTATCACTGAGATTGGTTACCGTTACAGGATGTAAAGCTCTCACACACCACTGTACTTTGTACAACATTAGTCATTAATTGTCTGTCCTTATCAACAAGGAGACCTTTACATTGGCTTACGTTTATTTATCCTTGGTATGCTCCCCTCATATCTCTGCACTTTTACATCACGTAACACAAACTGTTACAGTTTGCGTTCAGGAGACTTTCATTGTTGTCTGTGCCCAAGGTTTGTACAAAGCTGGAACATGTTCCAGGCAGATTTTAAATAAATATAGGAAATATTTTGCGATTCAAATAGAAGTTGATTTTTATATTACACCTCTATATCCTTTAATGGCATGTTAAGACTAAAATTAAGCATAATCTTAACATCATGGGGAACAACCTAAACATCCATATGATAACCCCAATAGCTACCGCTATAGCTTTAGTTTAGCAAGCGTTCTCGAGAATGCAAGCGTTTTCAAGAACGACTGACCCTGCATTTATTAACACAAAGTGCATTGATGTTGGCCACATCCACCATAGTGTCACAACAAACACAATCACCTGTACGATAACCAAGGAGGCAAAATGAGCCCGTTATGTTAGCGGCTCTTGTCCGTAGTTCTCCTGTAACGTCCTAAAATAACCATTATTATTATAATTACAATAACATATCACATAAACTGATTTGATTGTTTTGAAATGATGATACTGTACTCAATATTCAAAACATGTAAAGCAAATAGTTCTACATGCAAATAATGCAAATAGCAGCATAGCCTCATGTGAATGAATCATCACATTGATTAGTAACAACACTTCACTGTAAATACCTGAACAAGGCATCATGCCATACATTATTACACCTTAAGCAAACAGGCGTAGATTCCATGGCACCAGCATGCCTGTTTGGTCACATTCCCTGCCACAACAGTAAACTGTCACGCATGTCTTAATGACGTTTTTATATATGTACATGTGACTGTCAGGTTTAACGGCATAGACTATTTTTGTAACGTCACCATAATCCCTAAAGAATTGTTCTTGTGTTTCCTCTCAAAGCAGAAGTCTCTGGTCTAGCTAGTGGCTTCAGCTGACATCACAACACACAGGCCCTACAGCCGTATAGAGCAGCTATATACAGTATAAATTGACTGCTTTTCTATAGCGCTTTTATCCATAGCACTTTACAGTATTTTGCCTCACATTCACACACATTCATACACCGATGGTGATTGCTGCCATGCAAGGTGCAACCAACCACCGGGAGCAGTTAGGGGAGTAGGGGGGGTTAGGCATCTTGCTCAAGGATGCTTACAGGTAGGTCAACACTGGGGTTCAAACCCACAACCTTCAGGCTGGGAGTATATATACACAGGGCGTACAGCTCTATAGAGCAGCTATATATATACACAGGTCCTACAGCTACATAGAGCAGCTATATAACCAGGTCCTACAGCTCTATAGAGCAGCTATATATACACAGGTCCTACAGCTATATAGAGCAGCTATATAACCAGGTCCTACAGCTCTATAGAGCAGCTATATATACACAGGTCCTACAGCTATATAGACCAGCTATATAACCAGGTCCTACATCTCTATAGAGCAGCTATATAACCAGGTCCTACAGCTACATAGAGCAGCTATATTTACACAGGTCCTACAGCTCTATAGAGCAGCTATATATACACAGGTCCTACAGCTAAATAGAGCAGCTATATAACCAGGTCCTACAGCTCTATAGAGCAGCTATATATACACAGGTCCTACAGCTATATAGACAAGCTATATAACCAGGTCCTACAGCTCTATAGAGCAGCTATATATACACAGGTCCTACAGCTAAATAGAGCAGCTATATAACCAGGTCCTACAGCTCTATAGAGCAGCTACATACACACACAGGTCCTACAGCCATATATAGAGCAGCTAGTCACACTATAACCAGGTCCTACAGCCGTATAGCGTAGCTAGCTATGTCCTACAACATAGATGTAATCCATGTGTAATGTAAACATACAGATAGTCTCCCCCTGAGACTGCAAGGGCACCCAGTAAATAGACACCCTTCCTTTGTCTAGACTATTTATGGCTGCCTGACCCTGCTTCACCCTGCTTGACCCACTCAGCTGACAGAAAGTAGCATCCATGTTCCCTGTGACATTGTTGTCTTCTCAGCCTATTCAGACAAGATCAAGGAGGTGTCCATGTTGTCCCTGATCTGCTCCTGCTTCTACACACAGCCTCATATCACTAGCCTCTATCAGCGTGGAGGTAGGTCTGTCTGCCTGTCTGTCTGTCTGCCTGTCTCTCTACTTGCCTGCCTGTCTGTCTGTCTGTCTGCCTGCCTGTCTCTCTACTTGCCTGCCTGTCTGTCTGTCTGCCTGCCGGTCTCTCTACCTGCCTGTCTGTCTGTCTGTCTGCCTGTCTCTCTACTTGCCTGCCTGTCTGTCTGCCTGCCTGTCTCTGTACTTGCCTGCCCGTCTGTCTGTCTGCCTGCCTGTCTCTGTACTTACCTGCCCATCTGTCTGTCTGCCTGCCGGTCTCTCTATCTGCCTGTCTGTCTGTCTGTCTGTCTGCCTGTCTGTCTGCCTGTCTCTCTACTTGCCTGCCTGTCTGTCTGTCTGCCTGCCGGTCTCTCTACCTGCCTGTCTGTCTGTCTGTCTGCCTGTCTCTCTACTTGCCTGCCTGTCTGTCTGCCTGCCTGTCTCTGTACTTGCCTGCCCGTCTGTCTGTCTGCCTGCCGGTCTCTCTACCTGCCTGTCTGTCTGTCTGCCGGCTTGTCTGTCTGTCTCTCTACCTGCCTGTCTGTCTGTCTACCTGGCTGTCTGTCTACCTGTCTACCTGCCTGCCTGTCTCTCTACCTGTCTGTCTACCTGCCTGCCTGTCTGTCGGTCTACCTGCCTGTCTGCCTGTCTCTCTACCTGTCTGTCTACCTGCCTGCCTGTCTGTCTGCCTGCCTGTCTACCTGCCTGTCTGCCTGTTGGTCTGCCTGTCTGTCTGTCTGTCTGTCTGTCTGTCTGCCTGTCTGTCGGTCTACCTGCCTGTCTGCCTGTCGGTCTGTCTGTCTGTCTGTCTACCTGTCTGTCTGCCTGTCTGTCTCTTTGTGTATGTTTAGGGGTGGGAGTTGTGTGAAAACACTAAACAGGAAAGGCAGGAAAAGTGTCAGTGTGCTGGAAAGGATCCAGGCCTTCATATTTCCCGCAGAGAAATGTATTGTGAGATGTGATACTGTGACAAGTCAAACTGTCACACTCCCTGTAAATGCTTTCAGTGACATTCTTCCATACACTGGTCACACGTTTTAAGAAGTGAGCATCTCGGTTGATTGAATACAGCCGCAAATACAGAGTAAGCAACTTAACACACACATAAGTTACTTTAATTGATCATTACTGTATACAACATATAACTAACAGAGTAGATTAGAGAGTAGAGTAAAACTCTAATGTGGACAGGCCGGTCATATGAACTAAAGGATGTGTATTCCTGTAGCTCACCACCTGCTGGTCCTGGAGGGTTGTCTAAGGGTCTCATGTAGTGAATGAAGTGCCAGTGATGTTTATTTAACCTCCCTACCACCCCCACCCCCACCCCCACCCCCCACCCCCCAGACGTGGAGGAGGAGAGCAGGGTGGCCCCCCCCCGCCCGCAGCAGCCCCAGCGTGCGTCTGGCCAAGCCTTCCAGGTGTACCTCCAGGACCCGTCTGCCGTGGCCCCACCCAGGGCCGTGCCCCGGCTGCAGGCCCCCCCCCAGGGGGAGCTGTCGCTGGGGGAGCTGCAGGGGAGGCTGGAGGCTGCCGAGCAGAGGAGGAAGGTTGGTAGCATCCAGTCGCTAGCAACCAGTCAGAATAGCAATTAATCACTAGCAACCAGCCGCTAGCAACCAGTCGGTATAGAAACTAATCGCTAACAACAAAAAGCTAGCACCAAGTCGCTAGCTAGATTACAGCTGTGTGACGCAGAATAGCACGCCGTACGGGTGACTATAAATCTCACTATAGTCTTGTAGTAGTCTTGTAGGACACTATAAATCTCACTATAGTCTTGTAGTAGTCTTGTAGGACACTATAAATCTCACTATAGTCTTATAGTAGTCTTGTAGGACACTATAAGTCTCACTATAGTCTTGTAGTAGTCGTGTAGGACACTATAAGTCTCACTATATTCTTGTAGGACACTATAAGTCTCACTATAGTCTTGTAGGACACTAAGTCTCACTATAGTCTTGTAGTAGTCGTGTAGGACACTATAAGTCTCACTATATTCTTGTAGGACACTAAGTCTCACTATAGTCTTGTAGTAGTCGTGTAGGACACTATAAGTCTCACTATATTCTTGTAGGACACTATAAGTCTCACTATAGTCTTGTAGTAGTCGTGTAGGACACTATAAGTCTCACTATTGTCTTGTAGTAGTCTTGTAGGACACTATAAGTCTCACTATAGTCTTGTAGTAGTCGTGTAGGACACTATAAGTCTCACTATATTCTTGTAGGACACT
>JAODUK010004966.1:0-10509 GCA_027564635.1 Typhlichthys eigenmanni
GAGAGAGAGAGAGAGAGAGAGAGAGATAGGACGAGGGGGGGTGGGTAGCAAAGAAACCATAACATGCTGGTAAAGAAGGCAGGTAGGGTGAGAAGAAGGTTACCATCTAAACAATCAAAGATATTTACAGTAAGAGAAAAGATATTATGAGAGAAGAAGGAGGGAAAAACAAAAAAGGCAACTAATCATGTCTTTTGGATGGTATGTAGGCCTGACAGTGTCCGTGGGCTACAAGTGGCCGTACATAGCATCAACAAACGTGGTAAATGCTGAAGAAGACATCATGAGGCATTAGAGGAAATCAGAAAGGCACGGCTAAAGGAGGACCAATTACATTTGCAAACAGCAGACTGGCCTGCCCCCAACCTGCGTTGGCCTCCCTTGAGGGAAGTCTTGCGCCTGATTACATGAAATTGGGATAGAATTAAACATCTAAGGGTTTTCCTGAGACAAACTGAAATGAAATTAGGCCCCAGCACCCCTTGTAGCTTCCAGCACTGACGGCATTGGTATGAGAGATGGAGGGATGTTTGCAATTAAACCAGGGACGGTGTCAGTGAAATTAAGCCTTAGAGCTGGTTCTCCTCGCATACCCTGAGATTTCTCGCTCTTTCAGCTGTCATGGAGATTGGAGGCCAAAGAACACCAGGGAGGTTACAACGTTGGCGGTGGTAACTGGTTTCGGAATTACACACACAAGCATAAAGGGAAATCTGCATGTACACAACACACAGACCTGAGTACACAAACACACACACCCATACATTACCACACATGCACACACACACACAGTGAGCTGGTATACTTGCCAAGGCACTATGTGTGCATGTGTGTGTGTGTGCGTGCAGCGTGACATTACCGCGGTGTCTGCTCTCAGCACCGGGCCCAGCCCCAAAACAACAGCTCTTGAGAACCTAACATATTCTCCCTCCAAAGCCCAGGGCTGAAGGGGCTCTTAAAATGGGGGTCCTCTACTGGAAGAGACATGCTATGTTTCTACCAAGTTGTGCTTGCATAAGAAATGTATACACACCACTTGCTCCAGGGGTGTGGGTGGCTGATTCAGAGCCCTGTTGCAGCCTCATATTCCTCAGGTTGTTTTAGATTGTAGACATTAAGCTGTTGTGAGGCAGTAAGTGATACAGTAAAATCCTTAGCTTTTTATGTAGTTATGCTAATTTTTATCACAGCAACACAAACACTGACGTCAACTGCCTCATTTGCCACACAGCTCCGGGTGGCTTTGAGTCTCTATACCAGCTTCCAAACAGTCTGGTAGTACCGGTGTTCAGTTTGAATTAACATCACCTGTGCCACCCAGCAGCCAAACTACAGCGATTGCTACGTGAAAGTAAACTCTAAAGTAAACATCAAATGATTGGTCCTTGGTCATCTATAGTCAAAAAGCTATTTAATGGGACGACCCGCTATAATGTTTTAGATGTTTCTTTTCAAGCAACAGAAACATTATATGTTCATCAGTATGTATCCATGGGAGGATTAGAGGAAGGCAGCAAACAATGTTAATATCCACAGATCTGATTATCATACTCATTAATTACAGCAACAACTACAGTATATTCTCTTCCTTAGTTTTCAGTGTCTTTATGTTTTGTCAGTGGTGTGTGTGTGTGGGTGCGTGCGTGCATGCGTGCGCGCGCGCATGGAAGCAATAACAGAGGCAGGGCTGTAGAGTAAATAATGAGCAATAATCAAAGTTAATGGAACCCAATGGGAACCACAGCTACTGTGTGTAGCAATAAGCTTGTTTATTGAGAGGCAGATTTAGTGTGTAATCATGAATCCCCCTGCTAACTAACTAACTAACTAACTAACTAAGTCCATGGTATTTTATCTCGCCACACACACACACACGCACACACACGCACACACGCACACACACTCTCTCATGCACACACACACATGCACAGGCACAAGAATATAAATAAGAGCAATGCTACAGTAAGGTATTCATTCTTTCTTTATGTTTCTCTTTGCGTTTGCGTTTATGTATCTGTTTAATTAATGTCTCTATTCTTGGCTCTGGTCCCTCTCCTCTCCCCTCCACTCCTGAAATGAGTATATGGATGTTTATTTTGAAAAGTACTTCTATTATATTAGATTACATTTGGAAAATTAAAACGTTTAAAATGTAACTTCACTGACCACCCATTGCACAACTTGTTAAAATGTTATGGTTAGTCAACGTAGTCAAGGATTTGACAATGCACACATTGACAAAAAGTACAGTTGGAAACTAGCCAGGTCCTGGGCCAATGTTGCACATATATTATGTGTAGAATCATAAAATGCAGATTTACTGAAAATGGGCAATGTGTCAATATAACACCAGCATTGATGTGCTCATCGCAGTTCAGTCAAAATACTTAATTTACAATTGAAAAAAAAAAAATTTTATTTGACTGTGCATTTATTCTTTAATGTGTTGTCAGTTTGGTGCTATTCCCTCATGGGAAGTATATTCTGTGTGTGTGTGTGTGTGTGTGTGTGTGTGTGTGCGTGTGTGCGTGTGTGCGTGTGTGTGTGTGCACGTGTACGTTTTCAGGATGGTGGAGCGTTTACAAGTTCAATGAACGTGAATGGCAGTGGACTGAACAGCAGGTTACAAAAGAGGGTTGTTAGGCATTCCATACAGGCTGGAGGGGACAACGTGGCTAACAACAGCAAAGAGTGTGTGTGTTTCACTGCTGTAGATGGTTGTGTTTATATGTAAGCTGTACAGAAGCACAACATGAACGTAACCTGACATGCCAGATGGATTGTTGTCACAACTCCATCTGGGAAGTCGTATGTTGAAACTGTTTGGGCAGGTCCTCTCAAAAAAATACTTGGCAGTTGATTGGATGAACCATCTGGTTGTTTTGCTATCGGCACACCTTAACCACGCCCGTATAGCTATCAATATTACGCTTATTGGTACTTTCAGTTGCTACTCTGACACATTAAAAATTATTCTGAAAATGTCCAGACTTATTCTCATGGCAAAATTCAACTGAAACTGTCCTTCAATTGGAACAAGTTAAGTCGCCTCGCGAGATCAGGATATACTGTATGTCTAAATTGATTGTGTAAACAATATTTCTCTTGCATTTCATATTGCAATGAAAGCAACATTTGGTACTGGTACTACATATTGATGATGACTAGGCATACTGTATACTCAGTATAGGCTATTTATAAAACACCAACAAATGGTTCCAAATTGGCCGCTGCACTTCTTACATGTCACTGAGCAACACTAGCCACGGCCATTAAACACAGCTAATATTTTTGAATGTAGCACTGCCAGAGTAGGCTACTACGCTTTGCTTCACAATGTGTTTCAATGTGTCAGGTGGCATATTGTTTTGATTTGAACTTGAAGTTAGCAATCATTCTTGAGAATAACTAGCACTGCCTTTAAAAAGTATAGTCAGCCAGTGCAAGCTAATTGTAAGATAACACTTTTTTTCAAATTAGCCAAATATCTCCTCGCATTTCGGTAACTTAGCGTTCTCTGTGTGTGCTGAGAAAATAATCTACAGCCTTGGCTCTGTAAAAAGGAATATATACAAAGCGGCGAACACGGCTCATAACAACAAAACTACGCTTTGCTTCACAATACATTTCAATGCGTGAGGTGCCGCTGCGGAGGGATGTTGTTTTTATTTAAGGTGGAAGTTAGCAAGGGATCTCGAGAATAACTGACCATGCCTTTACTTCATTTTCAACTTATAGCAATGACAGAGTGTAATCACTTTACACAGCATGCAGCCTATGCTTTCTCTCTTTTGTTTATAACTATCATCTTTACTTACATTATGAATGTGGTTTTGGTCATATGGTAACTTCAATCATTTGTTGTAGTTACATATTAATTAAAGAGAGTAATCTTACCTGGTTGACTTTAAGCTTTGAGGTCAGGTCAAATACTTTATTTACAGTGATAAAATAAATGTGTGGTTTGGTGCAAAATGATTGGTTTATTTTTAATATTTTAAAGTAAGCACTTGTGTCTATCATTACTACATTTTATAGTGCATGTGTGCTTGTGTGTGTGTGCGCGCGAGCGTGTGAAGAGCTTACCCTAGAACTGGCACAGCAAAGGCTGTAAAAGATGTATTTAAGAGGTTATTTTTTACTTACCATCACTTGGTATTAAAAAAGCTATTAATATTTTTGTGCTGTCTTAAATTTAGGGTGAATTTATGGTTATTGGAGTGACCAGCTGAGATTAAATGGTTGATTAATGGAGTAAACAAGCACACACACATGCATGCACATGAGCAAACACACTCTAGATGTGCTTTCCACATAATATGACACACATATTCAAAAACAGAGGCTTATAACCCAATGTTTCAGTGTTCCCCCATTACGTAAATGAGCAGGATAAGATGCTTAACGTTATTTACACACAGAACAAGAGATTAGGACAAACCCCTCTTCTATTCTCTTCCTCCTCTGTTCTCTTATCTTCTGTTCTGTACTTTGGCCTATTCTACTAATATAAAGATAAAAAGACCCTTTAAACCTCCCATATCTGCTCAATAGCAAGACGTGTAACAATAGTTAAGGAAGCAAAAACACAACACTGTTTGTTCTTGAATAAACAGATGACATCTCTAGGTGAGTAACAGTAAATCGACCTTTATGTCTATGCTAACTGGAGCGGATAGTCATCCTGTCAGTTGCCCTGATTGGCTCATTTAAATACCGCTCAGGTGTAATTGGTTGGCAAATTAAACTGTCATTATTGGACAGGCGAGGAGAAACCGAGGACAATGGAGTGACAGTACAAAATGGCCGCTTTTCTTCCCTTGGGAAAAGTCTGGCAAATAAGGGAATAATATGACACACTCGACACGCGTCAAGGTATGACAGACGTGCCTGACACACGTAAAGTATGTGCTTGTGCATTCACACATGCACACGTACAGACACACATACAACATGAATCTCAGACACATGCACAAAACACAACAGGCCTAAAGTTGACGTTTGAGGGTAAATATTACTATATATTCTTCCAGTTCATCTGCATTACAACCCGTATAACAATTACAACAAGTGTATAATAAAAGAGGAAGGTGTTTCAATCAGTTTCTGTCTGAATATACAGTATGTCTGTATATCTGTATATCTGATGTCTCTGTTATGTATGACTATATAGTATCTGTATTTCAGTATGTGTGTCTCTCTGCAATATCTGACTATATACACAGTGTCTGTATATCTGTTTATCTGTCACGCTGTCTGTTATGTATGACTATATATAGTATCTGTATATCTGTGTATCTGTCTATATGTCTGTCTGCCACGTGTCTATCAGTAGACAGTATGTCTGTCTGTCTTTCTGTCTGTCTAATCGGCCTGTTTTGACATGATTTAGTAATAAACCTGATGTATGGGCAATGACCAGGACTGCACCAGGTGAACCCTGACCTTCTATTGTGTGTGTGTGTGTGTGTGTGCGTGTGAGTACGTCTGCTTGGCCCATCTGTGCGTCCCCTTAAGAGCTCAGTGCCCTCTCATCTTGACCCACGTCCTTAATGGTCAACACAGCGTGCTCACACACCCTTGGGAGGATATGTGTGTTTCAGCAGATTTGTGCCAATGCCAAGTCTCAAGAAAAGAACTCTCTCTCACACACACACACACACACACACACACATTTAATGACCTCATCAATGGATAGTGAATACAGTATGAAAGATGGTTGCATGGCCTCTGGCCACTACAGACTGCATCAGATATTTGACACCTGATAGGATCCCTGTTGAAATCCATTTGTAACGTAATATAGCGATGTACTTAAACATGAGGGTCAAGACCTAATCCTGGGGCACAGAAAGTTCTAATTATTGTTAGGACAGACCTGGTCTGCCTCTTTTGATTATGTATAAATACTGAAGATGATTTGTTTATCATTGGACTGGATTTTGACTAGACTATTGATGCATTGTTGTTAATCATTGGACTTCAAATAATCATTTGAAGTATGTTATAAAAACTGGAATACTGACATTTTTTTAATATCGATTGTGATTCTTTTAGCAAATGGAACTTTGGTCTCCTAAAAGATACTGTAAGTTTGGTGGCTTGGTGAAACTAATGAAAGTAAATATGTATTTAGTGTTGTGACAGATTTGACCCCAGACCACTATGGGATCAGCAGGGCTTTGACTGTTGCACTGTTAAAAGATGTGATGAATACTCTATATGTTATTGACTATGACTTTATAATGGACAACATTGTACTGTAATGACTTGGTTCACTGAACCATCTGTCTTGGGAAGGAGAGGATACACACAGCATACACACACATGGCTGCACTGAAAGAGATATACACACACGCACAAACACACGCACACACACACACATGCAACAGTACAGATAAACAGTATACTGTACATATAAATGTTAAAATAGCTAACAGAGATTACGTCCCTGGCCATGATTTAATGGGTGTCTGAGTGTGTGTGTGTGTGTGTGTGTGTGTGTGTGTGTGTGTTATTAGGGGGCATATTTTATGAAGGAGAGGAGAGCAATTCTTGAACAAATGGATTCAATCCCCTGACAAACTGTGAGTTGTGTGTACACACTTGTGTGCGTGTGTGTGCGCGCGTGTGTGTGTGTGTTTGGCGTGCGTGTGAGTCCCTCAGCCCCAGTGCCTGTGTTGTGACATCATCTATGAATGTCATAATTGAGGGTCGCTAAATTGGGGCCGGTCGCTCTGCGTCGGCCCCTGGTCAATACCCAGGTTCAAGGTGACGGGGGCCGATCAATACGCAGCGACAGGAGCCATCCGCTGGATTTACTGCCCCGTAATAAGAGCCATGAAACGCACCACGCACGCCAGACAGCTGCCGGCTAGTGTTTGTCTTCTCCCTTCTGTTGCATTGTGACACATGGGGTTAGGCCAAGGAATAAGGGGCTGGTGAAGGGGGGGGGGGGTTGATTTGTGTGGTTGTGGATAACAGTATATTGGTTGCTTTTATTAATACAGTAGGTTCACTTCTCAGCCTGCTGTATACATGTTGTAGGTACAGTATGATTACATTGATATATGTACATTGATGATCATGATATACATGTGACTGCTACTACTGTAGTACTGTGGCCCTGAGAGCTCAACACACTGCGAATTAGGAAAACATTTATGAATTTCACTTCATCAATTTGACATCACGTGCACATCACGTGCAGCATTTAGAAAATGTGCTGCAAATTCAGATAAGAAAACATTAGAGAAACATACTGCAATTACACCAAACGATAAAGGGTGTTTCCGGAGGACACTTAAAAGTGATGAACACGTCTTTGCACTTTTGTTGGCCTGAGGTTTGACTCATGACAGATTGACTGTTCATGACGCTTTTGAAGTTGGCGATCCTTCAGTAATGTTGGAAAAGTATGTAAAATGTATGTTATGGTTATTGGTGGTTATTTTAACACTGTGATCGCATGATTGCTCATGTTCATTACTTCTAAGTGCAAAGATGCAGAACATTTATGTATTGTCTTATGTTGTCTGTATTGTGTTGTATTGTCTGTAATGTATTTGTAAAGCATTCTCTAAATGTTGTGCATGTGTTTTAACTAGGGCTGGGCAAGTTAACGCGTTATTATCGTGTTAATTAATTAACGCAGACAATAATTTTATCTTAAAATAAAATCAATATTATGAAAGTATGCATTGCTCACTTGCTCTGAATACCCTGAATACATACAGATTATGAGTTACAGGAGGGGTACGTGGGATGTTGCGCTCACATGAACCGAAACAGAGACGAACTGGCGGGGAAATTTGGAGAAAATAACCAAATTATTACATGGACATTGAGGCTAGACTTCCATACCCCCTGCTAATAAATGTGTGGCAGTGGCATATAGCTTTGGTTTTATATTTAATTTGATTACATTACTATTTATGTTGAGATTTACATAAAATATTATAACTGCTACTGTGTAAAGGGAATATTGCTGTTAAAAAGCACCTTATTTGTCTGCAAACCAAATGTTAATTGCATTAATTTTAATTCACATTTTATTTGTCATTGTCCAGCACTAGTTTTTACTCAAGTTTGCTATGTGTTTTTTTTAAGTCGCAGTGCGTTTTTTACTATTGGGGATATTAGGCAAAATAAAAATATAAAATCTTAATTAAATGTACTGTATTTGTGCAATTTCGTATATATTATTTACATAGGCTACAGCATATACAGTACACTGTATGTATGTATTTAAACATAATTGAAAAAAAGTTTATTGCTTCAAAAATGTAAACTTGCCTGTTCCTATTCATTCAATGTTCACTAACCACTACACACATCTACACACACACACACACACACACACGCACACACACACACAGACTCTATTGACAAGCTAACGTGTGGTCAAACGGATAGCTAATGTTTAAACAGAGACACTCGTACATTTGATTGCAGCGACAATGACTATAGAGAGACAGAGAGGCATTGGGAAGTGTGAAGATAAATCAATAAAATGATGCAAAAAAAAGAAGCAAATCAATATTGAAAAAGAAAAAAATACAAGACAGGACATACAGTCAAACTGTCATAATGCTCTTTCCCGGTTCTGGTAGTGTGTTAGAGCGTATAGCTTGCGTCAATCATTTCAGTTATTTCAGTTTAGTTCAAAGCACATGGGGGACCTTTCAATTGGCCCACAATGTGACTTCAGACAATATAAAACATATATTGAATTCTTGGACATTTATGCTGGGACTTGTATTATTTGAAGTGTGTGTGTGTATGCGTTTGTGTGGCATGCGTGTGCGTGCGTGCGTGTGTATCACAGCAGCTACATAGTGTCCAGCTGGTATAGATGTTACAATGATAGCAGGTGAGCTGTGAAGGTGACAATAGAGTGTTTGTGTGTGAGATCCCGGTGATGGATTAGCTTCATTTCCAATGTGTGTGTGTGTGTGTGTTTTCTTTGCGTGTGCAGGACTGTGTGTGAGTCCGTGTATCTGTCATGTTGCGCCTACTTGTATGTGTTTAAATGTGTGTGTGTGTGTGTGTATGAGTGTGACAGTGGCAGACTGATGGCTGCAGTGTAGAGTGCTCCATAGCAAAGGGACCCTAGGTTTCTGTAGCCGGGGGCTGACACTACGTGTGCGTACAATCAAACGTTGTTGACCAATAATTTTGTGTCTCAGAAGAAATAATGGACATGTTTTGTATTGGTTGATTTAAATTAGGCATGTATCTGTTTTTGTTATAACTGCTCTAACAAAATATTACATTTGAAGTGTAGAATTAAGGGAATGGAACCCCCAACCGTGTTCTCCTAGCCTCTACCCTCAAAGAACACAGGGAACCAAAGCTCTAACCCCTGTGATAAGGGATGTTAGCTCTTTCTCCCTCCATTGTGGAGTCAATGCAACAGAATTAACTCCAGACACCTGTCAAGCACACAAAGAGAGAGAATTGTATAGTTCTAAATGTTATTATCACTGGTGTTATTACTGTGGGACTATTTGTATTATTGTCTGTTTTATTGTGGTTCTTGTTGAGTACCTGCCCTCTAGCATTGGCAATACTGTTTCAATAACTGTCATGCTAATAAAGCTTACTTCAACTTCAACTTTTCAACTTTTGCTCATCTTTCTTGCTAACTTCGAGCTCAAATCAAAATAGTATCGTTCTGCGGTCCTCCGTGGTCCTCCGCGGTCCTCCTCGGTCCTCCGCGGTCCTCCGCGGCGGTACCTCACATGTTGAAATTCATAGTGAAGCGAAGCGTGGTGTTACAGTTTTGTTGATACGAGCGGTGTTCGCCACTTTGTTTGTGTTATGGAGCCAGGGCTGTGTAGAAGTATCAGATCATTTTTTAACATGCACAGCTAGCAAAATGAGAGGAGATATTTGTTTAAACTTACAAAAAGTGTTTAATCTTACATTTAGCTTGCAATATCTGAGTATAGCTTGAAGTGAAGTGTTTTTATACAGCACATAACTTGGAAACAACTATAAGCAAACAGAATCAATGTTTACTGCAGTCAACACCCTGCTTCAAGTCTTGTTTAACACTCTTGAAAATGAGTGTGTAGAATACAGTCAGCACAAGCGCATTTGATTCTGTTCTTCTAGTTTGTGTGTACACATTTGTGTGTCCCCCTTGTATACAACGTGTGTGTGTGTATGTGTGTATGTGTGCGTGTGCGTGTGTGTGCGTGTGTTTAGCCACTGTCCACCAGTGAGCCCAAAACAAGGTAAAGGTATAATAATAACATCTTCACAATGAATCTCCCCTTCTTTGTCCCTTGAGCAAAACACCACCTCCTCCTCTGCTCTCCTCCTGCTCTCCTCTTCTTCTCCCCCTGGCGGTGCGAGGAGCGTTCGGGTGTGAAATGTAAAAGGAAGAACGCTGTCGTTCAAACTGTCCCGACAACTTATGTTTTTTTTTCTCTCTCTCTCTCTCTCTCTCTCTCTCTCTCTCTCTCTCTCTCTCTCTCTCTCTCTATCCAGGTGAGCAGGTTG
>JAODUK010004967.1:0-10509 GCA_027564635.1 Typhlichthys eigenmanni
CAGGACGGTTAAGATGCAATAAGTGATGGTAGGCAAACCAAATTTAGCAATAATATTATGTATATAATACTATTTTCTCTCTCTCTCTCTCTCACACACATTCGTCAGTGGCTTGTCTGTCTGGCTCGGAGGGTTCCCTGATCTCAGGGGGTTTCTCTCTCACCGCCGGCCAGAAGACGGCAGGGTCCGTGGATGTCCTTCAGTCCATTCAGTGACTCGTGCAATTACATACAGGGAAGGGAGGGAGCAATGCTTTCTATATTAAAAACAAGTTGGTCTGGTATACCTTATAATCATACTTATGTTATACTATACTATTGATGTGTGTCATGTTGATGTGTGTCATGCATGAGACACACACACACACACACACACACACACACAGTCACAAAACAGTAATGCAAGGAACCTGAAAGAACCTCATGAACAATTAAGGCTCTTAGGGGACAGTAGAGGATAGGGGGGTGAAGAGAGGGAGGTGCGGTTGTGTGTGTGTGTGTGTGTGTGTGTGCGTGTGTGTGTGTGTGTGTGTGTGTGTGTGTGTGTCGAAATCGAAGCGCATTTACTACAGGAGCCTATTTTACTTAGCACCGTTTCGCACAACATTATAATTTAGGGGCCCCCTCTGGATGTCGATAAAGAGAATGCAGTCTTGCTCTCTACGTGTAAGTCGATGTGCGAATCAAAGTTTAGAGCTTGCACACTTCTCCCTAAACGTCACGCCAGCACCACAAATCATCCTCAACATGAAGTTGCTCCAGCAACAAGCAAGGGGCGGCCCTAAAGTCCCGTGCGTGCTCACCGGTTGGCCGCCTCCGCCGTCGATCATCCCAGTTACCCGCTGCGGTCCCGGCGCCTCCACGCACACAGCACTCACGCAGTGCACCGGCAGCCGACAATGATATTTGGATCCCAAAGGACTCGTCTGCAGCTCGTGCAAAGCTAGAGAGGGATAGAGAGATAGTGAGAGAGAGAGGGAGACCTAGCCACCTCCCCCACAGGCAGGTGTCGAGAGAGAGAGAGAGAGAGAGAGAGAGAGAGAGAGAGAGAGAGAGAGAGAGAGAGAGAGAGAACGGACGGACGGGCTGAGGTAGGTTGTGGACTTAACGTGCCGCGTCCGGAGCTCCGTCGAGGCGTGCGTTATTCTTTGAATAACCGCGACAGGCAACGCTCATCGCAAAGTGTTCCCGTTTCACCGCTCGACATGTCGTCGTCTGGCAAGGACGACTGCGGCGTCCAGCACGCCAATTACGTGGGACCTTATCGTCTGGAGAAGACGCTTGGCAAAGGACAGACAGGTGGGTCAGTTTGTTCGTCTGCGAGCAAAAGGTTGCTTCTTATTTATTTATTTATTTATTTATTTATTTATTTAACTCTGGAGTTCCGTGTGTTTCTTATTGATTGTGTGTGGGACGGTGGTGGCGTTTGTTTGATGTGTTTTTTTTTTTTTTGTCACACTGTATGGACTGGGTGTATCACGAGACCAAACCGCTCGGTTCTGGCAGGATGGCGATGTGAACCATTATGTGCTCTAAAATGCACTTACAGGCTACACCTTGTCTGTGTGTGTGTGTGTGTGTGTGTGTGTGTGTGCGTGTGCATATGTGTGTTTTGTGATTGGAGCACAGCGCCGCTAATCCCGATTTGCCTGATACCTTGATCTATTCTTAGTAGGGAGCCAGGCAGCTCCCTATGGGCTCCGACTGCAATGCACGCATCTTCGGCTTTCTTTCTCGCCGGTCGATTTGTCCCACATTAATAATAATAATAATAATAATTAACTATGAGGCCGAGTAAGGGCGATGTGCTGATCTGAATCCGCTCTGCTTCACCATGATCTAGTCTGTACCAGGGACGCAATGACGCTGCAGTTTGTAAAAGTTGATAAGGAACATCGCAAAAGGCAAATATAGCCTGACGCGCTGTTTTTCTGTATGATTAGAAAATGCAGACTGCCGTTGTGTCGCACACTCCGTGTTTACGCCAGACAGGACCACACTTCATATTGTTTATTGATTGGCTGTCAGTGCCTCTTCTAAGACGGGAGACTCCTGCGGTCAAGTATACAGTCGGTGATATGCACCGTGTGGCAGGAGCGATGGAGCATTTAGCACTCTCCTCTCCTTTCTCCTCTACTCCTCTCCACTCCTATATTCTCCTCTCCTTTTATCTCCTCCTCTCCGTTTATTTAATGTCCTCCTCTCCCCATCTCTCTACTCTAAAATATTTAACTTCCATCTGCCCATCTGGTCAACCTGAGAGATGTGTTTGTGTGTTTATATAGCCGTGTGTGTGTGTGCGTGTGTAGCTTGGTGCATTCACCTGACTGCCGTCCCTATTCGTTAACAGGGTGTGATATTTTCATGTGTGTGTGTGAAAGATATTCTAGCGACTATGCTAATAACACATATCGTGTTGCACTTCAGCAATGACTGCTTATATTTATTATACTAAACGCGTTGTGTGTGTGTGTGTGTGTGTGTGTGTGTGTGTGTGTGTGTGTGTGTCTCTCTCTCTTTCAACAAATGCACTACTATAGATGCCCTCCCCCCTTTTCTTAACATTATAAGAAGCTAAAGAAAGATTCTCTCTCTCTCTCTCTCTCTCTTTCACTCTCTCTCTCTGAGCGCTCAGCGGTGTCTAATAGCTGTTTATGGTGTGCCAGGGCTGGAGCTGTGGTGCGTTAGCTAGCTAGAGACGTTTAATGATATGGTATTATTGAAACGGTCCCCAGGTCAGTGTGTGTCTGTGGGTGCAGGGAACAGTTGTGACACATTATCCAAGGTAGCGCTGCATGTCAGCTCCAGAAGTGGAACGTCAATGAGAGACGAACTGCTCTGTTGTGTAGTCCTATACTGTGTATATAGACCATATACAATGTGTACATTGTGTGTATGCACTGAATGTATATATTGTGTTCCTGTGGCCTTGGCTTCAGGTAGATATTGTGCGTACACACACACACACACACTTCTACAGTAATTGAACACCATTTGGTCTGGACCTTAGCACTAGTAGCCTTCATAATAGAGGTCAGGCAAGCTCACCTATTTCATGAGAGCTTTGTAAACATGGTGTCAAAGAGGAGGCAGAGAGAGGAAGAGACAGGGGAATATAAACGAGGAAAAGCACAAAGAAGCGATCCATGAAATAGATGGAGATGCATAGGGCCAACAGCATGTATGTCTCCATCCTAAGGCCTTAGTCAGCAGATATGATCCAGACATTCATGCTGGAGAACGTCTCCATCTACAGTATGTAGCCTAAGGCCCAGTCAGCAGATATGATCCAGACATTCATGCTGGAGAACGTCTCCATCTACAGTATGTAGCCTAAGGCCCAGTCAGCAGATATGATCCAGACATTCATGCTGGAAAACGTCTCCATCTACAGTATGTAACCTAAGGCCCAGTCAGCAGATATGATCCAGACATTCATGCTGGAGAACGTCTCCATCTACAGTATGTAACCTAAGGCCCAGTCAGGAGATATGATCCGGCATCAGGCAAAATAACGGTCTCCGACGCAAAGCGATTTGAGGCGACCAACGAGACCAACGAGAGCTGAGGATACCGTTGACTGACCGATGACTGAAACATTTTGGTTGGGAAACATGCACCGAGAGGTAAACCTAGGCAACCAAAGCCTGGAATGTAAACAAGCAACCGATTCTTCAGCTGCAAAGCGATCGGCGGGGAGCGGACCCCTTGCTGTGTGTCCGGGGCCTGATAGCTGCATGTCATTCTGCATCACCATACAGCACCACAGTAGGGATGCACAATATTAATCAAATGTGATATTGCGATATTGATCATGAAAATTGCAATATCGATATTAATTTAGATATTTTTAACATAAGTAAAAACACAGGTTATGGGAAAATGCATACAAATATTTTCGAAACATATCAAAACAACAGTCATATTGGACTGGTACAACAGCAGTAATTCCAAGATACTGAGGAGGCATTATTTGGCCACCAATGTTTCCTCTTCCATCTCTATTATGTCATTATCTTCCTCATCCACACATCTTACTGTTCTGTCTACATCAAACACAACTAAGCCAAACAGCCAACAGACACATCTCTCCACTAAATAAACTGAATATTACACTCCCTGCTACATGTTCGATATGATATTGCACAACGTGATGTTGCGATAACGATACTGAGTCGATATATTGTGCACCCCTACACCACAGCAACCTGCGGCCCTACAGAACTGCACACATGATCCGCAGCATAATGCAGTTATACAGGATGGACCATAGCAGCCAATGCTTGTTGTCTTCTGGGAGAATGTTAGTTTGCACTGGGCTGTTCTGGCCTGAACTGGTTCACCACACAGTCAGCCCTCATTCTCCCCGTTCCTCAGTCTGATGGAGGACTTGACTGCCAACCACAATCCACCTTTCTCATCTTCTGCAAGTAATAGAAGAGACCACATGATTCACTAAGGTGTGGTCAGTTTTGTGGTGCTACTTTTCTTTGGGGGTTTTTGTTTTGTTGTAATAACCTGCAATGGCAAAAAAAGAAACTTTTTATATTTTCTAAAACTTTTCTATTTTTGTGTTCATTGAAATGTGAGTAGTTGTACTGGAACAATCTTTCAGAAGCCTGTATAAATGTAAAAGTTATGTTTTGAATAATCGGCGTATTGTTGATGCTTTGAAAGAGTGATTCAAATGATGCGTGTGAGTATCATTGTGCTGTATTGTTAGCTTATGATTGCAGAGTTTAATCTTGACATAAGAGATGTTTATCTGTGTTATGTCTTATTTGGCATGTGTGTGTGGAGTTTTGTCACAGTGAGCCAAACTCCACAGTGTTTAATGCAAGCAATGGCAAAAAACTGCAATGCATCGTTTAGAGAACTCCTGGATATGTGGGTTTTTGGTCAAGAGGCGTTCGAACACGCGTGTGGTTTTGTGTGGTATTCCAGTTGTAAGTAAGTAAAATGTATTTATAAAGCACCTTTCACAAGTTGAAGTCACAAAGTGCTTCACAATAAAATGAAATGCATAAAATGCATCCACTAGTTAAGAGCATTGGCCTGCACACGGGACAGAACAGGCTTGCTTTTTGGTCTACGACTGCCTGTGAAGGTAGAGGTCACAAGGTCAACACCCTGGTGTCTGTGTCGGTGCACGTGCACCCACACAGACATGTGTGGGGACATGTGTTGTCTGTGTGTAAATGTGGACGTGTGTGTAGGTGTACACCCCTCGCTGCCTCTGGCTCCCCTGGGACTCACTCTCATGTGCCCCAAGGCATGCTGGGAGAGGAGGATACAGCCCAGTACGTACGTGTGTGTGTGTGTGTGTGTGTGTGTGTGTGTGTGTGTGTGTGTGACCTCACCTGAGAAGCCTGGACGGCCATTGGTCGATGCTGGAGTGTGTGGGAGGTATAAACCGACTTGCAATTGGCAGACTGTTTCATGAGAACGACACTGGCAACATGCCTTTCATCATATCTGCTTCATGTTCAGTATTGCCACCGTCACTTTTACAGGCTGCAACCTTTGGATGACCCTAGACCTGTCTCTCTGCCTGTCTGTCTGTCTGTCTGTTGTCTCCCTGCCTGTCTGTTGTCTCCCTACCTGTCTGTCTGTTATCTCCCTGCCTGCCTGTCTGTCTGTCTGTCTGTCTGTCTGTCTCCCTACCTGTCTGTCTGTCTGTTGTCTCCCTGCCTGTCTGTCTGCCTGTCTGTCTCCCTGCCTGACACAGACAGGAGTGTCTCTGTGTCAGGAGGAACAATGTCACACTGCCCGTTGTGTCGGGCTCCCTGTTATTCAGTTTGTGCATGCTTCCTCTTTGGTAGCTTGAAAGGTGTTTCTTATCACTACTATGTCCATGCCATCCAGTTTTATATATTTTTTGACCCCGACAAGCTCTGCAAGTTGTCTTTTCTGCAGAATGGCCTAGCCTCCATTAACAATTGGATGTCTGAAAGTTTTTTGCTATTAAATCCCGAAAAATCTGAGGTGAGGATCATTGCTTCAGATCCCCAAAGATTAGGCAGACTAGAGTTTATATTGTCCACTAGTTCAGGGAATCTAAGGAATTTGGGTCATATTCAATAAATAATTTTTTGACAGTCACGTCAAATCTGTGGTCCAGTCATGTTTTTCCATCTGAGGAACACTGTCAAAATTAGATCAGTGATTTCCAAAAATAATTGGAAATGCTAGTCCATGCATTTATCACATTTTGATTATTGCAATGCTTTGTACACTTGTTAATATAAATCAACCATGGTCCGACTATACAGGTTGGACAAAATGCAGCTGCTAGGCTTTTAAATTGGACCATACGGAGAGCGGACATTACTCTTGTGCTTGAGGCCCTTCACTGTGCCTCAGTTTAAGAGTCAATTTTAAAATCTTGGTCATTACTTATAGAGCCCTGCATGGTCAAGTGCCTACTTGCATTCTGGACTTATTACATGCAAATACTTCTGTTCCGTCTCCAAGGTCTTCAACACAAAGCCTATTTAACGGTTCCAATAACGCAATAACATTTTGAGACAAGGCGATGTGTGCGTTTGGTACGGTGGCTCTGAGGCTGTGGAACTCTCTATCCTTGGTATTGAGAGACATAGACTCTGTGGGTGAGCTATACATTAGCAACATAGTGGTATGGTCTTTTATGTTATGATGTACTGTATTTTGTGCTGTGAAATTTGTTCTCAGTTAATTTACTGTACAGCACATTGTGATCCTTGTCTGTGAAAAGTGCTCCATAAATTAACTTTGCTTACTTACTTTACTGTCTACCTGCCTGTCTGTCTGCTTGCCTGTGTGCCTGTCTGTCCCCCTTCCCCCTGCCTGTCTCTCTGTTATAATCCTTTCTGTCTGTCTGCCTCTAATATTTTTCTCTCTTTTGCCCTGTGCTCTCTATGGTTCTCTGTGCTTGACGTGGCTCTTCCAGGGTCAGTGCAGGACCCCCTCTCAGCCACTCTGACAGGGGTCTGATGGGGTTGTGACTGCCAGCGCATGGCTGCTCCCCGATTGGCTCTTATGCCACCTGCAGACTGTGATGGAGTGGTGGGAGCAGGCCAATCACAGTGGGGTGATGAGGCAGATGAGTCATACGTGTCTTCACGCTCTGGTCCACGGTACTAGTATAGCCTCACACACTGTGTGTAGGTGTTAGCGGTGCTAGGATAGCCTCACACACTGTGTGTAGGTGTTAGCGGTGCTAGTATAGCCTCACACACTGTGTAATTGTTAGTGGGAGGGGGGAGGTCAGCGTACAGCCTTGTGTGCGGTTGCAGGCCTGTGAGGAGCGTGTTTTCCCCTCACGATGGCAACCAGACATCTCGTGGAGGTTGATTTACGTCACGTTATTAAAGCAGAGGTCGCAGTGGGCACTTTGTTGTTCTTCATGACCTATAGGAATACGCATTTATGATTTGTGTTCCTAGCGGCTAGTGACTGCAGGCTAGCTGACTGTGTGTGTGTGTGTGTGTACGACTGCAGCGGTAACCAGCTTTAGACTGCAGATAAATGTCTGTTTTGCTGTTAAACACGGCTAGTCAATCCATCGTAAGACCCCCGTGTTCGAGGGGTCTGGATATTGACCGGCGGGAGGTGGAATGTTTTGAAGTCTTTAACTTTAAAGCCTGAATCCATCAGTGATTCAGGGGCGTTCATATATTGACCTGACAACTAGCGTCTCTCTCTTTCTCTCAATGTTATCTTCATTGCTTTCCCAATTGCACTCATTGGTTCAACCTCCACACACACACGCGCACAAGCACACACACACACACATGCAGACATCTACCATATCGATGCTGTGGACCTCCAGCACAAAGCTCGCAACGTAAACGTTGATTAATAGCCGGCTAGCTGGTGAGAGGTGCAGCAGATCGATGGTTGTCCTTGAAGGGGTTCCCACTGGCGGACACGGTCCATTGTGCTCGACAGGGTGTAGCGACACACTGGGACACACTCAGCGACACACTGAGACACACTGGGACACACTCAGGGACACACTCAGCGACACACTGGGACACACTGGGACACACTCAGGGACACACTCAGGGACACACTCAGCGACACACTGGGACCCACTGGGACACACTCAGGGACACACTCAGCGACACACTGGGACACACTGGGACACACTCTGGGACACACTCTGACACACTCTGGGACACTCTGGGACACACTGGGATATACTCAGCGACACTCAGCGACACACTGGGACACTCAGGGGCACACTCAGCGACACTCAGCGACACACTGGGACCCACTGGGACCCACTGGGACACACTCGGCGACACTCAGCGACACACTGAGACACACTGAGACACACTGGGACACTCAGGGACACACTCAGCGACACTCAGCGACACACTGGGACCCACTGGGACACACTCGGCGACACTCAGTGACACACTGAGACACACTGGGACACACTCAGCGACACACTGGGACACACTGGGACACACTCAGCGACATATCAAACTCGACTGAGCACAGACGGCTCTAAACTGCTGCAGCGTTGCCGCTGTGTTGTTGTAAGGCGTGTTGTACCTTAGTTGTGTTGATGTTTTGTTGCCATGTTGTTGTTGCTGTTGTGTTGATTGTGTAATGTGGATGTGTTTCTGTGTTGCTACTTGTGTTGTTGATAGTGATGTTGTGATGTTGCTGTGTTGTTTATGGTGGTGTGTTTTGCTGTTGTGTTGCAATGTTGTTGTTGCTGTGTTGTTTGTGTTGTTTGTGTTGTGTTGCGATGTTGTTGCTGTGAGGCTTGGGTACTGGTGTGTGGGACCCAGCCATGTTACCATGGTACCAGCTGTGGAGGGATGGACATATCTGCCTGACCACCTGGCTCTGCTTTGTCAGCCAGAAAGTGTGTATGTGTGTGAGAAGAGTCACTGATGTTTTCCTGCCTAATTATTCTAATTATTTCTAATTATTTCTAATTATTTCTAAGGATGCCTTAAAGGAAGATGGAAACACACACACACACACACACACACACGGTATGTAGTAGAAATGACTGAAAACAAGGCTTATAGCCTTTTCACTGCCTGTCAATTTGGGTGAGGTTATATAATGATGCTCTCTCTCTCTCTCTCTCTCTCTCTCTGATTCATATGAGGACTCGGCCATGTTCTAAATCAAACAAGACCTCAGTGGACTTGCATTGATTGGGAGGAATGTATGTAGCCACCTATTCTCATAGATGAATGGGGGGGGGGTGTTGGGGGTGGAGCCAGAGGATAAGTGGGGGGGTGGTGGTGGAAAGGAGAGGCAGAAGAAATGGTGGGAGGAGAAAGGAAGGCCTGCATGTTATTACTTAGGGCACTGTATTGATCAGCCTCTTCATTATCCTCTCCTCTCTCATCCTTCCATTCCTGGACTTAGTCTGTAGATATTAGAGGTCAGAGGATGAAGTGGTGGGTACCCCCCCACACACAAATATGTGTTCCATGTTTATTACTAGTTAGTGCTTATTGCTAGTTAGCGTTCAGTGCTAGTTAGCATTTAGCGTTTATTGCTAGTTAGCATTCATTCTGAGCTAGCGTAAGTGCTTAGTGTTGAGGAGGGGCAGGTGTGTTGTTTTTCTGTTCAGCAGAAGTTGTGATTGTGCTGCTGACACGAGGGAACACGACCCGCTCTAAATATTACCTGGTGTGGTTTTATTGGACATGCCCCACCTGACCTTGTATGTAACTCTGCATGTCCGCTCTGCTACCACGACGTGGTCGCTGCTAGGCGCTATCTCCTCGTGCGGGATCGGATTCAACGGTGCCGGTGTTTCTGTGGCGGTGCGGCCAATGCAGACAGCGCTGCACCGCTTATCCAAATCGCTTCTCCATAACTGCAGGGCTAGTCAGCCACCCAGTCAACCACCCAGTCAGCCACCCAGTCAGCCACCCAGTCAACCACCCAGCCAGACCAGTTATTTTGAATAAAGTAGGCCAATGAAAAATGCAAAACCCAAAACATCATCTCTTTGCCTAGTTGGATCTGGCCGTAGCACTTTGTGCACATCACAGGCGATGTCCTCTCTCACAAGACAGCGAGGAAAGAATGTTCTTGGATGGCGAATCACAGACGCTGCATCGGTTTGGTCGCATACCTTCTCCATTGCTTGGTTGAGCAGTAGCCTGATATAAAGGTGGCACATTGTGTAAGTTGTAAGGCCCTATGGTGGCATGGCGGTGGAGGGCCACATTATGCTGTGGGTCTTAACTGTAACTACAGTGTAACCCAGTGGTGAGTCCTACGGGGGTCAGTATGCACACAGGGCATTCAAGATGAACATCTCTGCATCCTGCACATACGTTTACCACCCCACCCCCCTCCCCCCCACCACCTTACCATGCTGAGTTGACGCTCTGCCACTGACTGTGAGTGTTGGTTGTCATGGTTTCCTTGCTCCTCGCTGGTTCCCAGTCTGCCCTCACAAAAGTGTTCTCTCTCTCCCTCTCTCTCTCTCTCTGTCTCTCACTCTCTCTCTCTCTCTGTCTCTCACTCTCTCTCTCTCTCT
>JAODUK010004968.1:0-10507 GCA_027564635.1 Typhlichthys eigenmanni
GCTCAGACCATACGCCACACACTGCATCAAATTGGTCTGCATGGCCGTCGTCCCAGAAGGAAGCCTCTTCTAAAGATTGTGCACAAGAAAGCTGTCACAAGATTTAAGAGTATGTTCGTGGGAAAGTTTGACCATTTATCTAGAAGCGCATTTGTTAGGTCAGGCACAGATGTTGACGAGAAGGCCTGGCAGTCTCTTATTCATCCCGAAGGTGTTCTATTGTGTTGAGGTCAGTACTCTGTGCAGGCCAGTCAAGTTCCTCCACACCAAACTCGCTCATCCATGTCTTTATGGACTTTGCTGTGTGCACTGGTGCGCAGTCATGTTGGAACAGGAAGGGGCCATCCCCAAACTGTTTCCACAAAGTTGGGAGAATGAAATTGTCTTGGTATGCTGAAGGTTTAACAGTTCCTTTCACTGGAATTAAGGGGTCAAGCCCAACTCCTGAAAAACAACCCCACATAATGCCACCCTCCACCAAACTTTACACTTGGCACAATTTAGTCAGGCAAGTAGCGTTCTCCTGGCTAACACCAAACCCAGACTCGTCCATCGGATTGCCAGAGAGAGAAGCGTGATTCGTCACTCCAGAGAACACGTCTCCACTGCTCTAATGTCCAGTGGCGGCATGCTTTACACCACTGCATCCGATGCTATGCACTGCACTTGGTGATATAAGGCTTGGATGCAGCTGCTCGGCCATGGAAACCCATTCCATGAAGCTCTCCAAGCACTGTTCTTAAACTAATCCGAAAGTCACGCAACATTTGGAGGCCGGTAGCTATTGACTCTGTAGAAAGTTGGCGACTTCCGTGCACTGTGCGCCTCAGCATGCGCTGACCCTGCTCTGTGATTTTATATGGCCTACCACTTTGTGGCTGAGTTTCCGTTTTTCTCAATCGCTTCCATTTATAAATAACACCACTACCAGTTGACCGTGGAATATTTAATAGTGAGGAAATGTCATAAAAGGACTTATTGCACAGGTGGCAACCTATCACAGTACCGCGCTTGAATTCATTGAGCTCTTGAGACTCATGCTTTCACAAATGTTTGAAGCAGTCTGCATGCCTAGGTGCTTGATTGTATACACATGTGGCCATGGAAGTGATTAAAACACATGAAAAGATGATTCCCAACACTTTTGGCAATAGTGTATTTTCTACACTAGCGACCTTCCAGACATCAAAATGCAATTATATTGCACATTGAGGTAATTCCAGGGGGATGTAACTATATTTCAGATTTGAGGTTTATGCTTTAAAATATTTTCACCAGAATCAATGTTTCTAGTACATATAGATTTTTTTGTTTTAGGTAAAGCCGGGAATAAATAGGGGGACACCTGTGTGGCCCCAGATCAGTGTATCACTAAAAAAGACCTGTAAAAGCCACCTCATGAGAATGAATATGCAGACTGCAACCATTAGTCGCATTTTGCAACCAGTTTTAAAGACTGTGCGACAACACATTTATAACTAGGCGCACCAGTGCAACTTGCAAATATTTTTGTTATATTATTTTTACTGCCACACCATTGCTTCATGAAGTTTCAAATTCTGAGATGTCCGCTTAATGCATTCAAATGAACGGTTGTCCGCTCTCTCTTGGCTGTACCGTTTGTATCTCCGCACGGGTGGAGCTCCTCACTGTTCAGTTCTACTTTGGATAACTAAACTCTAAAAAAAACTTTCAGCCTTGCAGACATCACTACATCGACTGACTGGGGCAGTAGCATAATCTCTGTCTGCAATGAGCTTCAATAAATGCCTGGCTATCTGGGATTTAGGAACAGAGGCATTGCAGGAAATTATCTGTCTTTTTTGTTACACATTTATATACACACACACAAACATATACACACACACACACCCGTTCAAAAGTTTGGGGTCACCCAGACAATTTCATGTTTTCCATGAAAACTCACTTTTATTCATCAAATGAGTTGCAAAATGAATACAAAAAATAGTCAAGACATTGAAGAGGTTAGAAATAGTGATGTTTATTTGAAATCATAATTTTGTCCTTCAGACATTTCACCCCACGTTTTCTGAAGCACCTCCCACAAGTTGGATTGGCTTGATGGGCACTTCTTCCGTACCTTACGGTCAAGCTGCTCCCACAACAGCTCAATAGGTTTGAGATCTGGTGACTGCGCTGGCCACTCCATTACAGACAGAATACCAGCTGACTGCTTCTTCCCTAGTTCTTGCATAGTTTGGCGGTGTGCTTTGGGTCATTGTCCTGTAATAGGGGGAAATTGGCTCCAATGAAGCGCTGTCCACAGGGTATGGCATGGCGTGGCAAAATAGAATGATAGCCTTCCTTATTCAAAATCCATTTTACCTTTACCTTTAATCTCCCACTTTACCAGCACCAAAGCAGCTCCAGACCATCACATTACCTCTACCATGCTTGACAGATGGCACTCAGGAGTCATGCACTCCTCTAGCATCTGTTCACTTGTTCCGTATCTCACAAATGTTCTTCTTTGTGATCCAAACACTTTAATATTAGAGAAGTCTGTCCATAACACTTTTTTTCCAATCTTCCTCTGTCAAATGTCTGTGTTCTTTTGCTCATCTTTAACTTTTCCTTCTATTGGCCAGTCTCAGATATGGCCTTTTCTTTGCCACTCTGCCTAGAAGGCCGGAATGGCATCCCGGAGTCACGGGTAGCATTTAATGAAGGTGCCAGTTGAGGATCTGTGAGGCGTCTAATGTACTTGTCCTCTTGCTTAGTTGTGCACCCGGGCCTCCCACTTCTCATTCTATTCTGGTTAGAGCCCGTTTGTGTTGTTTTCTGAAGGGAGTAGTGCACACCGTTGTAGGAAATCTTCAGTGATCTTGGCAATTTCTCACATGGACTAGCCTTCATATCCCAGAACAGGAATAGAATGTTGAGTTGCAGAAGAAAGTTGTATTTTTCTGGCCATTTTGAGAGTATAATTAATTGAACACACAAAGCTAACACAATGTACCATTAGAACACAGGAGTGATGGTTGCTGGAAATGGGCCTCTGTACACCTATATACATAAAAATCATCTGTTTCCAACTAGAATAGTCATTTACCACATTAGCAATGTATAGCCTGTATTTCTGATTCATTTAATGTTATCTTCATTGAAGAAAACAGTGCTTTTCTTTCAAAAATAAGCAAAACTTAAACTTTTGAACAGTAGTGTGTATATATATAAATATATAATATATGAAAGAATCATCAGATAAAGCAAGTGAGTTAAACCTCCATTGGCATCTATCTGGTCTACGATCGGGGAATGACAATTCTAAGGTTATAGGGGCATGGTCAGATATCATTATATTATTATAAATGCATGATTTTATCAAAGTAAGTAAAGTGTTATCAAAAATTATCTATCCGTGAAAACGTATGGTGAACAGGTGAAAAGAAAGAATATTCTCTCTTTGTTGGATATAGATACCTACCGCCATGGATCACATAACGCACATGAACTCGGACCTTTATAGTCACACAGTAAAAAGAAAGGGATATTACAAATGACCCATCACACCCTCTTTTCCATTCTTTTGAACTACTCCCGTCAGTTATCCGTTTCAGAGCACCTTTACCAAAAAAGAGAGCCTACAAAAACAAATGTATTTACACTGCAATATCGATATTAAACAAGACCAAATAGACACATTTTAAATAAGAATTTGCACAAAAGCAATATTTATTTATTTATGATTGTTTTTAATGCCATTTGTATATTTCCCGTGTGTGTTATGTGTCTGTTGTGAGCCCTAAGACAATTTTCTATCTGTGTAATAGATAACGTTTTTTTAATTGAATTATGAATTCAATTGAACCCTTTATGCACTCACATTTTTGATTTAGTAGTCATTCTATTAGATGATTTATCCAATAGAGGGTTCATCCTACAATTAAAATCCCCAGATAAGATCAGTTGATTTGTGTCCGTGGTATAGACGACAGAAATGTGTTCATAAATTGAGAGTCATCCCAGTTTGGGCATAAACACAGGCAAGTATCAATGGAATGTTACAGAGATGTCCAACAACAATAAAGCATCCATTGGGGTCTGAGACAGTTTCAGATGCTACAAATGGAATTGATTTACGAATCAAAATCACAGCCCCTGTGGCTCTACTCTGAAAGCATGAATGAAATACCTGTACAACCCAAGCTCATCTCAGGCTAACAGTCTGAACTGCGCGTGTGCGTCTCAGTGAGGAAGGCTATATCTGTTTTCAAATGCTTAAGATACCCTGGTACTAGGGCTGTGCGATAAAGCGATATATCGTATGACGATAGAAAAACTTTTAAAGTCTTAAATTATGCTTTATCGTTTATATCGTTGTGGGAAAATCACTCTTTACTCCGATAATATGTCATTTGGCCGCATTACTCTTTCCTTTTTAATTGCGAGGCTTTTATTGCACTTCCAGTAACGCGTGTAGTTTTGTCAGCTCTATTTCCCCACCGCTGTCTCTTTCCCTCGCGTGTGCGTGTGTGTGTATGTGTGTGAAGTGAGCCATGCCCTACCCCGCAGTGGAGAAAAGAGCACGGTGTAGCAGCTTGTGATCAGAGAAACATTGGTGAGGCAAATTCGTCTTATGATCGATTAAGTTTAACCTGCCAGCCAAAAGTTGTATTTTGCGTCTTTCATCGCCGATGCTACTGCTGCAAAGTAAACAAAACGCGCTAGCTAGCTACCTGGACAAAAGCATATAACTATATGGGCAAAACACATGGACATTACATTCGGGACATATAGCCTAACCAGGACGTATTTTAAGACTATGAAACTGTCCGAGTCAATTTCCTACCTCTGTATTTTGTTTAGGACGGTTTGATCATTTGATTAATTTCATTAATAGTTATCGGGATATAAAATAATCTATATCGGGATATGATATTTTGGTCATATCGAACATCCCTACCTGGTACGTTTTATAGGATGATTAAGTCCCTTCACATTCCAACTAGTAAAGTTGGTTGATATCTTACCGCTTAGGCGTGGTCCCGAAGCAGCCATAATTATGTAGGTAAATTACCAAAAACAGGCAGAGCAAGTGTCTTTAAAACAATAAATGTACTGTGGTTCTGGTCAAAACAACCTAAAAGATATTGAGTATAACCACAAATGAGTGTAACAGAATTACAATGAAATAGTAAAAATACAACATTCAATAAAAATAAAACATGTACCCCCCCACCCTCTAGCATTTCCCCAATGCCCCAATTTCCCCAAACAAGTAGCCGCATATAAATAAGCACACCATTCTGTTACGACCTGGCTCATGGGCCGTAAACCCAAACAAACTAAACAAACCAAACACTTAACTAACAAACTGAATAACAATAGTATGAGGTGTGAATGTCTGTAGGTGTAAGTACTGAATATATGTGGTGCATGTTGCATGCTAACCAAACAAGGAAGCTAACCAAACAAAGAAACAAACCAAACTAAGAATCAAACCCAACTAAGAAACAAACCAACAAACAGAATGTGTGGTGCCAGGAGAGTCACCAAGATAGTGTGCTGGAACACATCTATATAATTGGCAGGCACAGGTGCACATAATTCGCCTAATTAGGCTCTACCCAACCAATCAGGACCAAAGGACTGCTAAAACAAGGCAGGGCCGTCACAATTCATAGTAAAAAAAAAAAATTGTAATGTACAATTTAGCATTATGAGATTATAATAGAGATAAAAAGTTTAAATCCAATAGTATTTAGTAATAACATACGATCATGACAGTATAGTCAAATAAAAGAAACAATAGGAATAAATTAAGCAATAATTATACTGCTGTCTTTATACTTAAGAAATCGAAGAAAAAATAAATTTCAAGTCTTTGTTGGTCTCTGCATGCATATGATCATACCAGGCCTTGAACAGCCTGCAATTTTCAGTTTTCTCTACTCACAGAATGTACCAGATCACAGTCATGAAGGCAGCAAAACGCTCTTTCACAAACGACATAGCCAGTGCTGGATTTTCAAAGGATTTCTCCACTCCCTTGAATGTGACCCCAAGTTTGGCCGGAAAGCAAAGACCAAATCTGACATCTGGAATGTCCTTCAGCAGCCTCATCACTTCAGTAAAAGCAGCTGGCCTCTGGTGCGAAATCGGGGAAGATGTATACACGTTTTCTATTGTAGTAAAGCTGCTTCTTCTGACTCGAAAGTCGGATGATGCGATCATTGACGTCTCTGTGGTGCAATAAACGGTCTGGGCCTCTCTCTCTCTCTCTTTGGGTTTGGGCGCTAATGAACGATGTGACAAGTATCTTGAAGGGTCAATATTTCTTTAAGTATAGAAGAGCAGAAATTTACTGTGAACTGTTCCCCGCTATGCCTTCCTCAATGCCAATGAGGCAGATTTTGTCAGCGACTTCTTCCTTCCAAATCCATGCATTTTTCCTTTAACGAGCACACATCTGACTGTAGGCTTTTAACTGTAGTTTCCAGGACCATGACAGATGAACTCCATTCTGTAGCTGAATGCTCCAAGTCATCGATACGTCTAGAGTTTTGCGAAGTAGCAGTCTGTAAGGAGACAACGGTTGAATGTAACTCTTGACGGATGGAGGCTCTCTCTTGATGGAGTGCAGCTGTTTGAGTGTCCATTTTAGTGCTCAATGTTTCAATCGCCGACATTATCTTTTCCACGGAGCCCGGAGAGAGTATATCAACATCGCTGGCCAGCTCTTTACCAACGACAGCCGAACGTGCTTTGCCCTCGTCATGATTAGTCATCAATTACAAGATAAACTCGCCGTACTAAACTTCCTTTCTCGGCCTAAGTCCTTCAACAAATATGTTAGTAACGTTATATAAATGGCACATGTACAAAATTGTGAATAATTACACGCTAAAATTGCAATATTTTAAAGTTGCCTGTAGAGCTCAGAACATCGCAGCCTCACATGTCGAGCACAAATCGGAAGTCCCTCTAGCTGATATTCTAACAAATAACTTCTAAATTCTTTGTAATATTCTAGACTCTGTTGCTCCATTAAAATTAGCAACGCGAATTAGGAGGCCAACCCCATGGTTTACAGCTGAGTTGCGCTTGCTTGAGAGAGAGAAACTCAATGTCTTCTATAAAGCGTGGAATGATAGTTTATTAAATTACACACGAGACCTTTCGACAGCCTTATGATCGATTAAGTTTAACCTGTCAGTCAAAAGTTGTATTAAGTTGTATTGTGCGTGGTGCACAAGTAAACAAAACATCCTAGTTAGCTACTTGGCAAAACACAAGGACATTACATTCGGGACATACAGCCTAACCATGACATTGCGTACATTATGTAGTCAATGGTTTATGTTCGCGTTAGTAAACAATCAAAGCATTTTTATTTAAAATCAGTTTTTTCAACATTTCAACATCTAGTTTTGGGGGTGGGGGGATCATTGGATTAATTTACAGAGCTTGCTATATCGTGATATGTATCATTATCGGGATATAAAATAATCTATATCGGGATATGACATTTTGGTCATATCGAACACCCCTAGTGGTGCGCTTAACTTTTGTGCTGGTGCTCTTAAAAATGTTAGTAAGAAGCACCAGTGCTACTAGTGGAAAGTTAGTCTGGAGTCCTGATACGAGTATTTTGAATTGTTAATTTTAAAATTGGCCATTTGTCTTTGCATTACCTGGTCTGCCAGCATGAGGACAGTCTTCATGGTGAAACGACGGGAGCAGAAATTGAACAGGTCTTCTAGACTTGGCCCCAACAGGTCCATGACTAGGACATTGTAGTCCTTCTCCTGGCCATACCACCTAGTCAAGGAGAGTAAATATTTGATGAACTAGATGTGAAAATGAAAGAGATAGGCAATGAAAAGCATTCATTTAAGTCTTAAAATGTAATTAAAGGATATAGAGACTTACTATAAACACCAACAAATTATGAAAATAAAATATTCCCTATATTTATGTCAATTTCTGCCTGTCTGCTGATTGTCTGGGTGGAGTTAACTCGAGCGTGGGGATATCATGCTGCTCCTGGACTATAAAAATTGGTCACGATAAACTTCTTTTTGCTTCTGAGCCTAACTGCTTTCCATTTGAGAACTGCTACCATTTTATTCCCCGAAAAGTCTTGACAGTATTTGCATTGTTAGTGTTATGTGTTTTCTCAGAATACCTTATTAAAAATGTGTTCTTCATTACCGTATAGTTGTTTTCTCTTAATTCCTTCTTCAAAAAGTTAGTCTTGCACTACACCTGCGTAGCTAGCTAGCTAGCATTTTTTTACCGATTTGGCCGCAATCAACGAAAGGAGGAGTCAGTATTCTGTTCCAGGATGCACTAAAAGACAATTATTTTGTGTTTGAGTTTGTATATGCGAGTTGCTTTTTTTTTTTAACAACCATGGATTAAAATGGTTAGATAAATGCAGGCACGTACATGTGCAGCGACCATTTTCAGAAGCCCGGCAGCTATTATAACAATCACTGTAGCCTATTCATAGTTTTCAGTCACGTGACCTGCGCGATCAGCTGGCGGGCAAAACAATAGATTAAAATGGCGGCTCACACTAGTCTACCTGTAGAGACCCCGCAAAAACTGGTACATTTCCTTTCCGTGGATTATTTGGCTCACCTCTCAAAACATAGAAAAACAAAGATATGCACACAAGCTACAGGTTTTGGGCACTTGCGATCCATATACAGTCCCCGCTGCCGTATTCAAGACGTTAAAAAACCGCCAGGTCGATGCCAGAGCTTGACTTCGGTGATGTTTACATTAACCTCGTGGAAAATCCCTCACCTTATACTGCTGCCAAGATGAAAGCGTATAAAAGTACTGGCAGTTACATGTATTTTCGATCTGGATGTGTTAATAATGCTGCCGTTTGGGAGGTGAAGAACAAGAAAATATTAATTGTAAAAGCAAAGGTGAGTACAATAACAGTTATTAACACTAGCCATATGGTACCGGTACGGTACCATATTTTATGGATCGTTAGGTTTCAAGGACTCTGTACCGTAGTCAGCGTTGTAGGGTATTCTTTGTTTTGTTAGGTAACCTCATATAATACGACAAATCTAATCAAACCTTGTTTTCCAATGTCAGGTAAACCATTCATAAAGTTTAAATGATCCCCCAGTAACAGACACAGTAGTGTGTGTTCCTGTTTTTATTTAGGCTTCGTTCTTTCGTATGCACATGCAAAAAAGGTTTATCAGTCTAAACACAATGTTAACATATTGTATTTGTATATTATTAGTATCTATGTATTTGCTATGCAAGATGTCCTTGAGTGCTCAGAAAGGCGTCCAAAAAATGAAATGTATTATTATTATATTCCGTTGAATATAGGCATAAAAGTTTTTTCAAATTTAATTTAGAGTTTATTTGCGTATTTTACCGTAACGGTACGGTACCAGGAGCTAACTTGAACTCAATAGCAAGTTGGTCGCCTCGATACACTAGAACAAAACCATGTCAAATCCATCACAAAAATGGGATTTTTGACAAAAAAAAAAATAGGATAGATTAAAAACGTATACGTGTATACTTTGACGGCTGCCACGTTTTGCCCTTCCCGGGGACAGAGGTACGTTTAATGGCACAAATCCATAATCTCCTCTGAGTTCTCTTTTTCTGACGGAATTCTATAGAAACATCCCAGGGATGTATCCTCGTCGGTTAGTGCATCCAATAGCACAACAACTATCCGGCATTTTGCCCAAACGAATATAACGAGTATAATTTGTTTCCTATTACTTGGCGGGCAGCAGGAAATAACTAGGAAATAACGTTGTTTTGCCGTCCAAGGGGGCGTTCCCCTGAGTAGGTGATGGTGTAATGGATGTTATTTATGGAATGAAATATAAATCCACTTGGAGCAGAGGTTTATTATAGTGCTGGGACGATTAGAAACTGTATATTCTGCCTACCTTCCCTAAATACATCCACTGATGCATCTGTAGATGCAACTTGACCCGGCTAAAAGACCGTGGCGCAACGCGTTTAGTCGGTTTATTAATTAGTGGCTAATTGTTAGTCAGCACCATAAATACTAGTTGGTTAAAAGTATTTTATTGGTAAAAGTATTTTATTAGTCTCTGCTGCCTCACAGTCTGCACATGAAACACGCAAAGCAAGATGTCGATGCTGCGAGTGGAGTTGGTAGCGCTTGATTTTACATGCGTGGTTCCTGGTTCCTAGTAGCGAGGACAACTGTAAACGCGGCAAACTTTGACGTTGCCACTTGCTCTGCTCGCAGAAGACGACTCAGCGTTGAAATTTGCAACGTCATGGATTATCCAAACGAAACATATCAAACAAATCTGCATTCACAGCTGCGTTTAAGATCGTAAAAAAAAAAAAAAAACAAGCCAATGCAACATACAGAATAGTCAAATAATTAATATAAAGCGAGAGTTTCACAACGCTCTCCTCCTGCTCCTAACAGCTGCAGGGCTTGACATTAAGCATTTTGATGTACTTGTCCTTTCGGACAAGTACATTTGTCATTCACTTGTCCGAGTAT
>JAODUK010004969.1:0-10507 GCA_027564635.1 Typhlichthys eigenmanni
CCCCCCCGCCAAACATGTAGGAGCTTTCTAGCTTCTTGTCTTCTAGTTTGACACAAACAGAGCTCTGTTGCTACAGTGCAAAGGAAGCATAATGCCAACAGAGTATGTACGGTACCTTTTTGCAATGATTTACTCAAACTTGGGCTAAATGGGAAGTGTGGATGGATATGTCAGCAAGGCACTCAGTAAAACCTTGTGGTGTGAGGTGTGTCCGTGTGTTCGTGTTCGTTCGTGTGTGCAACCGTACGTGCGTAAACTTATCCAGTAAACCGTTTCCTCTTTTATTGCTTATGGAAAGAGAAGACCCCATGCAGTTATGTAACTGTATCTTACTACTTTGATCTCAAACCTGACTGTCTTGTTTATGAAAAGGGATTCATTAACCCCCTTTGTAAATTCTGTTTGGCGAACGTGTTGTCTCATTTTTGTGCAGCGTACTACAGGTGCAGTGCTTTGGATTGGTCGAGAGCCGATACGCACACACAGGGTAATTTAATAGTTTGATACTGTATGTGCTTATGCAAATACAAGAATAACAAGATGCTATCTCCCAGCAGTCTGGCATTTGTTATTCTCTCCTGATTGTCAGTTGGATGCAAAGACTTACTGACTAGGCCCATGGGCAAGGTCTAAGTTTTCATGACAGTACATATTTGATGCTTGTGTGGTATTTTATATGTTTCTAACTGAGGTTACAGGACTTATTCAACTCTTGGCAACTTGCTGATTGGCCAGTGAAGGATGCAGATTGGCCAGTGATTCTATCGCCACCTGACCGTTTTTAAATGGAGAATTGAGTTCCAAGGATATGCAAAGTGGATCTTTTTTGCAAGAAACTTGTTGAATAACCTTTTACCTGTGGAGGATTTAACATTGCCTGGTCTGCTAGAGCAGATCAGAACAGATAGACAGTCTAAACATGTTCAGTCCCATTATTATAGTGAAGAGCTTCAGCAATGAGCACCCAGGCTACTGTGGCTACCATCACATCATACAGGCCTGGACTCGTCCACATAGCAGTCCATTGCTGGCTTTTCCTTTTTTTTTCTGTTTGTTGCAGACTAAAACCACACACACAGAGTTCTGATGTTCCAGATCAAGTGAAACGGCTTGGTCTTCTGCAAAGGGTTAAAAAATATAGTGTATCTGATTAGATTGAAAGGATTTTCCTTTTGTCTAGAAATCTTATTAAAGGGCAATGTTTTGTAGAACATTTGACTGTACACGTTCTTACTCATTTCTTCTACCAAACCGCAATACCACTTTTAAGAGGCATGTGACAGCACGTCAGTCTGTTGTTTAGGCCTGTAGTATACTATTCCCAAGAAATGAGAACGAAAGAATAAGCTTATGCAAGGTTTAGCAATACCAATACTATTTCCATTCAGCCTAGGCATATACATCAGGAAGGAATACAATGTGTGGCCAGTTCTTTAGCATAATTTATCAAAACGGCTACTTTTATCTACTTCCCCAATGGTCAGTATCAGGTCTTGAGATCCAAGTCTCAAGTCAAGTCCCTAGTATAATAGTTTAATACCAAGTGAAGTCCAGAGCACTATGTCTCTGATTAATCTTCAACAAGGCCGAATGCGGTCCTCCCCCAGAAAATGTTGAGGGTTAAACACTTAATTTCCTGCAATCTGGTGTATTTGTATGCAACCGTGTGTGTGTGTGTGTGTGTGTGAGTGTAATTGTGTAATTGTGTAATGCGTAAATATGACTGGAGATGCTATTAATATAGTCAGACATTATAACAGCTGATAGGCCTATTCATTTGCTCTTTCCTTTTCACAGACTTTCCGCAGAAATTAATATTTGTCCGTTCTACCATGAAACAATATAGACAAGTAGACTATAGCCTACAATCACAAAAACGGTTTGCTAATAGGCTTAAATGAATTGGGCCTATTCAAGGAGCAGAAGCCACACAGCCGGACAAATCTCTAATGAGTCATAAAGGATTTTATAACAGCAAGTTATCAGCACATTATGTAAATATATTGCCTAAATAGCCTACGATTCATCCTCAGGGCATGAGCAGTTCAAGCCAACCCATGCAGGCTGGCATCATGGAAGAAGACATCACACAAGCTGTTTACAACATGAAAATATTAGGCTACATAGGCACCTTATCCAAAGTTGAGTGGTTAGGCTACTGACAGACAGTTAAAAGTTGGTGGGAACTAACCTCGTTCTACCAATCAGACATTAAGAAGAGACAGAAATAGCCTGTCTGTTTCAGAGCAAGACTGGTGCATTTTGCCAGTAAATCAGTCACGCTTTCAAAATAAAAGTTTAATATTTACATTTATTTCTCCCTCACGGGATCCATTTTGGGTTGAAAAAATCCAACTGTTTACAATATTGGGGGGGACACGTCCCACACTCCCCCCGGCTCCTACGCCATTGATCTTCAAACACAATTGTGGAGTAACTATGTCAAAAGTGACCTGACGTCAAGTCATTAATACTTTGTTCAGATGGTGTCCCAACTCTGAGTCATCTTTGATCATGTCTAGTAGCTGTAGTGTGATGCACGCACGCACACACACACTCTTTCCCCATCATGAAACATAACCAAACTCCATTAAATTCTTAATTTCCTTGTTAGAGGAAACGGGAGGATTGGTCTGGCAGTCAAACGTCACACAGACACGCTTCTGTCTGTGTTCTAACTGTGCTGCAGTTATCTCACAATAGAGACCTTTGTGTGAAACTGTAAAGGAAGAGCCCTTGGCTCATCTTTAATGAACTGTTTAGTGTTTACCAGGCTAATTGTCCTGTCTTTGGTGTAGTTTTATCAACCTTCTGCTGGTAGATGATATGTTAACCAAATGCCAACTGGGACGTTGAATGTCCCATTTAAATATCTTTTTGACAACCTAACCGTTCAATCATTCACCTATGTGTCTGACCTCCTGTTTGCATGTGCGTGTGAACCTACTGCCTCCTGCTATGCTGTGATGCGACCCCTGTTTATACAGAGACGTACCCCGCTGGACAAGACATCGAAGGTGTCCGCACTGACGCCCTCCTCCCCAATTGACACCCATTCAAATTGCAAAACAATTTATTTTGTTTGTGTGCACTTGTTTTTCTTGCTTGCCCTAGCTAACCTACAGCCCAGTCATTCTTACTGTTGTGTATTTAGGAAGCATTGAATGACTGAGAACATCAATGTGCAGCCTGCCTGCCTGCCTGGCTATCTGCCTACTGTGCAGCAGAGCTTGTCTGGGTTTAGAGACACAGTGCATGTGAATGAGCACAATCCCATGCAATGAATCCTGAGTTGGAGAAAATGGATAAATGGACTCCTAAATGCCAGTGGGGAGAGGGGGAATATGATCAGCTGAGCTTGGCATTCACTGCATGCACTTTAACCCCCCAACTAGAGATAACACTGACTCCTTGGCTTACGAGTAGCAGAGCCTAAACCTGTGGTATACTTCAGTCATCCACTGTGTCCCCACTACAGTGCTACAAGCTCAGCATACTCACTCTGACAAGCATTTTAATGACCAGTATGATACAGTTGAACTGTCTGTAAAATCCATTCAAAGTAGGTAATGATAGAGGAGGAAGATGATTCAGTGCGGAAACACGGTTTTGTGTGTGTATCTGCATTGACCTTTTTGTTATGTTATTCTGCTGTCATTCAATACTTGAGTTCAGTGTTGATGCTAATTAGATTCAGCATAGCTACATGACGAACACGCAACTCCAGGTAAACAAAACGACCAACTGGGATACAGGATGATGGTCTTCAAGCTGCAATGCTAACGCAGGACAATCTGCCTATGTGCTGTTTTTTGAGTAAATTTGTATTTCCTAGTCACCCCCCCATGCCTCTATATGTCCATAATGGCAGGGGCTGCGGCCCTTAATTATCTGTAGCTTAGCATAATGATTTCCTCACACTATGCTATGATTAAAGGGGATATGAGATATTTCTACTACCTGAGTTAGGTGCAAGTAGGCTTGAGGAAGGAGAACCGAGGAAAAAGCCTCTGACTGTATTTAGTTTATTTTCATTATTGGTGATACTAATTTATTAATAAGCTTTATATACATTTGACAATTAAATGTATTTTCCATGTATTGTGTATGTACACGGACGCCAAAGCAATGGCTGGCTACGTAATCTGACACTTTAAGATGAGCTGTTAATGGGACGTCCCTTTTTATTTAAATCGTGTAATTGATGCGTGTACTGCACAGCATACAGCAAGCAGTGCATCTGTGTAAATGTGCATATGGCCGTGCGTGGGTGGGGGAAGTCACTGTGTCTCATATCTGTGTTGAACCTGAGAAGTGTCAGCTGCGGGCCGTCCTTAGGGAAGTGTGGCTTTATGATGTGGTCTGCATGACACTGTCTCCATGCGGCTACCAGGCCTCAGTCTGGCTCTGCTGCCAGCATATATCTGGCCTAACACGCCACAGTCACAGGGGCATTTTCACAGAGAATTACTGGCTATTCTAGGAAAGCGGCATTCGTACGAAGATGGAAGCATAGCTGTTGACAAAAGATTAAATCCTTCTGCAATGCATGTATTTTTAAAATGAGCCTTGTATGTAAATGTTGTTCTATAACATGGGCTTAAAGGTATAGTCAGCTATAGCAAGCTAATTGTAAGGTAATGCACTTTTTGGTAAAATTCACCAAATATCTCCTTACATTTCGCTATCTTAACATTCTCTGTGTGCTCTGAAAAAATAATCTGATACTTCTACACAGCCCTGGCTCCGTAAATGGGAACATAAACAATGTGTAGCACTACGCTTTGCTTCACAATGCGTTGCAATATGCGAGGCGGCACTGTGGAGGGATAATGCTTTGATGTGAGCTCGATGTTAGCAAGCGTCCTTGAGAATAACCGACCCTGCCGTTAACCTCTACCTGCTCTGTAATCACTATACATATTCTGCAATCACTTTGAAAGACCAAAATGTGAACCGCTCCCATGCCTTTAACGTCCAAACGTCCCCCACCCTCTGCCTGCGTCCTACAGGCCTAAAGGCCATGGGGGGGTCCAAGAGCAAGCCCAAGGACGCGGGACGAAGCCGCAGCCTAGACAACCACTTGAGCGCTGGGGCAGGGGGATGCAGTGGACACCACGTCGGTCCCAGCCAACAGAGTCTGACGCCCAGCCGCAGCCCCAATGCCGACGCCGGCCTCCGCGCCAACCAGCCCATGACCAAGACCCCCGACCTGTCGCTGTTTGGCGGTGTGGAGACCAGTGGTGTCACCTCCCCCAACCGAGGCACCACAGCAGGTACCGTGGTCCAGTTCAGAGCACTGCTAAGGCTGTACGCGGCGTGCGCTTTCCAATGCAACGCTTGCAAATGTACTGATGTATTTAGAATAATTCAAACCTCTTTCCATCTCCCCATCAGTGGGCGTGACCACCTTTGTGGCGTTGTATGACTATGAGTCTCGGACCGCGTCGGATTTGACTTTTAAGAAGGGCGACCGACTACAAATTGTCAACAATACGTAAGGAAATGCTCATATGTGGTCTTAATGCTTGTCACTCACTCACTCACTCACTCACTCACTCACTCACTCACTCACTCACTCACTCACTCACACAGAAATGATCTAAGAACACACCCATAAGCAGTATTGAACCAGGTTGAGAACATGTGACAATAACAGTGTGACATGCAACCAATCCAGCTGGTTATTCCACAAACAGCCCCCATCCCCCCAACACACACACATCTCATTTGTTGTCTTATCTGGCTGCTATATTCAACCTAAAGCGGGTGTCACTTGTCTAGACATTGGAAGCCCCTGTAACCATAGTTACAAGAGCCCATATTTGTGCAAAACGATGAATATGTGCACTGTAAACTCCTGTTCTCTTTATTCGACAATTCCCAGCTTATCTGTTGCTGGTTCCTCACCTCTATCAGAAGTCAGGACCGGTTACCAGTAACCGGTTACTTAAATGTGGGCTAGTTTGAGAATGCAAAGGTCCCAGTACTAGCCTTCAAACCTAACCTGTTTTCTGCAAAGGTTTTTGTTTGTTTTCAGAGAGGTAGCTTACCATAAGAAAGAATCAATAGAGGTGCAGTGAACCGTGAAACCCTATTGCAGCCTGCCTGCTAATAAACTGCTGACCTACAGGGCAGGAGCCAATGACAGCGCTGGATTAACATTGCATCTGGCCCTCGAGCTACAGACCTAGACCGTTATTGGGTCAATACATCTCGATTGTATAAACTGTCACTTTAAGATCAGCGAATGCGTGTTAAAGGATCATTGCGGTCAAATAAGGAGTAGCCCAGCTTTTTAAATGAATGCTCAAAGCAATGGGAAATAACCTCCAGTATTAGTGCTATTCTTTAGTTATGGTAATGGTTAGTTAATAACCCACTGCCTGCCTCATTACAAGGCCTTCCCTATTCTTTTCCCTTTTTAATCACTTTAATATCTTTGTTATCTTATACGCTATATCTTAGGCGGTCCTGCCCCCCCCTTATTATATGACTTTTTTACAGGATATTACAGGTTTACGTGCCTCATTATGATTGTTTTGACTGTACTCTAAATAGCTCCTGCTCTTTATGAATCTTGCCCTCTCTGTCGTCACTATTTCCTTTTGATCTCTCTTTTCCTCTGCCATCATCATATTTGCTTTCAGGAGGAAGGTGAACTGCAGGTTCGTGAAGCCTCTCTTGACCCTTAATGAATGCATTGCGGTTGTGTTTCTTCATCTATACCTGCGTGACTGCATTCATCACCCTCCCAAAGCATACGCTCGTGCACCGTTAACCTCACCACGCCATTAGAGAAGGCACGGCTTCACTTAACCCCCATCCATTCTTCGTGAATAGCGAGGGAATGTTGCTGCTATGCTCTGCAGCACTCTCAAGCTGCCTTGAATTTGCTCCATGGTTATGAACTACTAGGAATTCAGTGCTGCAATGCTATAGCAACAAATTCCTGAGATGCTTAGCTTAGGACTTTAGCATCGACCTCGCATGCAGTCATACCGTACATTAAATGCATGTTATTCCATATCACGCTTCAGCGTTGTGTTTTGTTTTTCAACCAAACCTCACCACGATGCCCCCAAATGATTTCTCCTGAGTCACAGAGACTTGATAAATAATGTCCCTTGAATGCATAACCACTGTCTTATGGGTCTTTTGGGCGTGTGTTCTTGTTTCATCTCTGCAGAGAGGGGGACTGGTGGCTGGCGCGTTCCTTGAACAGTGGAGAGAGTGGTTACATCCCCAGCAATTATGTGGCTCCATCCGACTCCATCCAGGCAGAAGAGTAAATTGCCCCCCCCCCCCACCCTTCCTTTTCATCTCTTCTCTCTACACTCTCTTTTATCTATTCCTTTCATCAAATGCTTGGAAAAATTGCAGTAATGGCAGTAATTCCTACTTTTATTGCATTGGGGTTTTTATGGGAGTACCTACATTTGGCTTCATTAGTGCTCCAGTTGTCCAGATACCAATGTTTGGGATAAAATAATCCCTCAATTGAGTCACAGTATAAAGATGATTGAAACCTCGTGTTAAATGAAACACATGACATTCCCAATTGTAACCCTGAAATTAAATTTGCTTTAGATTAAACACTTTAAAAAAACAGTTTAATGTTGAATTAATGAGAGAATACTACCACTAGAGACAGTAGTCAGCTTTATTCACATGTCATGTCATGCTTTTGAGAAGAAACCCCCTTAGACATGTTTTAGGAGCAAATAGTTTTGTGCGAATTTAACATGTATGTAACTAAGCTGTAGAGTTAAGGATGAAATTGAGCTCAATATCCTTTTAAGCATGCTTACAGATGCTTGGCTGCACAGCACATCACTATAACCTTTTTTTATAACCACTGTGTTTCTCGCCTTGTCTTTCTGCTCTGACAGTCACCTCAGACTGACTTTGGAGTCCAGGTAAGCAGCTGTTGATGGGTGCATCTCGAGTGGGGCATGCAGAAACAGATTTATCTGAATTCTTTGATTTGCGTCCCTTCCGGTTTGGCCCGCGAGCGGCGACTCAATCTGTCCTTCCGGCTTCCCTGTTCCCCTCTGCCCTCACACGCGCCTTTTCCCGCCTCAAACAACCTGCTCCATGTGTCTGGTCTGCCTCCTTTTAGGTGGTACTTTGGGAAGATAACGCGCAGAGACTCGGAACGGCTACTGCTGAGCTTGGAGAACCGGAGAGGGACTTTCCTGGTGAGAGAGAGTGAAACCACCAAGGGTAAGACTGTAATGTTAATCCAAGAGTGTTATGTTACATGTGTTCCATACAATCCCTATAGATGCTGCTTTGTGAATTCAATTGCACACAATGTGCTCTAAAATATCTGAAAGTAAATAAAAAAATATATATTTATATTTCATACAAGCAAACAACCAATATTATATTTAGTTTATTAATAATAATAATAATAATATTTGACAGAACTTCAATATAAATTCACTAATTAAAAAGTTAACAAGGACTTGATGAGAAACATGATGAGAGACAGAACTGCTGGACCTTTTTGCCAGTATCTGGTTATGTGAGCTGGCTAGCCTTGTGGAGACACCATATATGAACTGGGGAAGATGGAGGGCAAAGGTTTGTCCGTTTCTGGCCGTGAGTGCATGTTTCAGTTTGGATAAAATCTAAATGTCGTGACATAGATCCCACGTTTTAGCATTAAGCAGGTTTGAGCAGGAGGGTTGTGGGCATGCTGTAGGGGGAAGGATATGGTTAAAAGGGAGTGGTGTGGCCAGATAAAAGTAGGTCAGTATCCAGCCATCCTGAAGGCTGTACATCTGTAGGGCAAATGCCCTGCTCAGTTCTAAGAGGAGGGGCCATCTCTGTGTGATGCTGTTGCTAGACCAAGCCTGCCCTCTGCTGGCAGCCTATGTGTGTTGTTTGTTTTTTGCCTCAAGTAATGTAATAGTAATTACATGCTAATGTCTGATATCTGAGGTCTACTGTTACTCCAGGTGCCTACTGTCTGTCCGTGCTAGATTACGACAACACCAAAGGCCTGAACGTCAAACACTACAAGATCAGGAAGTTGGACAGCGGTGGCTTCTACATCACATCTCGCACACAGTTCAACAACCTCCAGCAGCTGGTCAACCATTATCGCAGTGAGTTAGAGGAGCTACCAACTCTAATAGTATCTGGGATAGTGAGACAGGCTCACACCCTTATTAGTTTGTGTCAGTCATTCTCCAGTCATTACACCAGAAGCTCCGCTCCACGACGCATTGCGAAGCCTTTGGCATTGTTTTTGTGAGCAGTGTTTGCCACTCTGTTTGCGTTACTATTTACGGAGCCAGGGCTGTGTAGAAGTACCAGATATTTTTTTCAGCACACACAGAACGGTAAACTGGGAGATATTTGGTGATTTTGACAAAAAGTCTATAACTTTACAATTGGTTTACGATCGTGTACATTTTAACTGTTTTGACTGTTCACTCACTCACTGTGTCACAGTTAGTCAATGAATATGACGAAAATATGAATCAAACACCTCCTTGATGATGAAGACAGACTAAAATCTCTTGGAAAAAATAAAATGTCATTTGAATTTGTTAATAGCTAGCTAAAGATGCTAGCTATTAATGTGAAATATTATCAACCCACATTTTACAAGCATAACCAGGTGTCATTTGGTGCAGTCAGCTCTTGATGGAGGGAGGCTGCTCCTTGGGTAATGTGGCTGATTACACCAGAATGTACACAGTGTTAATGTGGAATGTATAGCACTTGACAACAAAACAAAGACAAAAGGTGTTAGGGAGTTCGGGAGATGTCAATCAAGTGTATGCACACTACCACACAGTCCAGACAGGAGTCCAATTACACTCTTAAAAATCAGTGTGCGCAGACAGGGGTTGAACTTTTTAACGTGACGTGAAACTCAAAGGTTGAATCAATTCTCCCGATGTTGTCTTAACAACACCTTTTGTTCTGTTTCTCCTTTCCAGAGCATGCCGATGGGCTGTGTCACAGTCTGACTGATGTGTGTCCCGTTCTGAAGCCTCAGACTCAGGGCTTGGCCCGGGACGCCTGGGAGATCCCCAGGGAGTCACTCCGCCTTGACCTCAAACTGGGACAGGGCTGTTTTGGAGAGGTCTGGATGGGTAAGTATGAACACCTTTAACTAATAAAGCACTATAGCTAAGGTCAAAAGACTTAGGACACATTGGCACATGCAGATTTATATTTTACTCTAACACATTCACTGTACTGTACTATAGGCTTTTATATAGTATCCTTCTGCTGTGGTTGATTTTTTTTTAATTTTATTTAAATATTGACGTTTGCTGGAATTAGATGAGTTTGATGCCATTAAAACTGTTGAATGTAGGATTTATTAATTGTTACTAATGCAAATAATTATTTGTCTGCTTTGTATATCATAAAACAATAAATTATCGTATTATTATAATGTTATTCTATGTTGGATTTAGTAGTCTAAAAAATTTTTTATGTAGTATGGGGTATTTAAAAACCCAGGAGATAGATAGATAGA
>JAODUK010004971.1:0-10505 GCA_027564635.1 Typhlichthys eigenmanni
CTCTAGTCTCAACCTCTTCATCAGCACTACGTCACATAAGAGACTCTCTCTAGTCTCAGCCTCTTCATCAGCACTACATCACATAAGAGACTCTCTCTAGTCTCAGCCTCTTCCCTACATTAGAACTACATCACACAAGAGACTTTTAGGTAGTTGTAGTGGTATTGCTTAAATATGCTTGTTAGAACACAAAGCTAAGATGTATACACTATCTGTAAGCTATAGCAAATTATTGTATACATGTAGACATGTCACTACGTTTTCTGTAACGCTAAATGTGGACCTTTATTTGATAACTGATTGAATAAATAGTTGGTTTAGGATCTTATTAAGAAGAGATTTGGACATTTCTGTCAAGCATTTGTTAATATATTTGGCTCTGTATATTTGTGTATCAGTGGACTGTTGCTATCAGATCATTTTATTGAAATTTCTATGTTATGCTATTTTGTTTTATGAATGCAGAGACCATTATTGGTCTTTTTCAGTGTTCATGTACTTTGAAGGTTTGGCATTATACATAATTTTCCAGAGAAATGATTTTTGTTTAATCGTAAATGCTCTTCCTCATTCTTAGTCTATTTTCTTGTTAAAACAATAAAATAAAATAAAATAAAATAGCACATATTGTTCCTTATATATGATTACATTGTTCTGCTGGGATCAATTTCTTTATCCCATATGATTGTATATACCTGCCAAGGGTTTATAATGACAAGTGAAAACAGCCTCTATCCAGATAATTAAGAAAATGTATTGGTTAATCCAAAAGAGAATAATTCAAAGACTAAAATTGGTGTGTGGGGAGAATCTCCAACACTGCAAATACTGTATGATGTTGTCGTCAGCTGCTAAATGTATTTTAAAGCAGAAATGCATAAGCAATGGATTTAGGCCTACTGTAGCTACTGTATAAAGTAATGGGGACAGAATTCTAAAAGAATAAATTAAACATATTCCAATGTGTACCTAAAAAAAAAAAAAATCACTGAAATGCATTCTGAAAATATGACATTTATATACCACAACTAACTTTTCATAATCAACTTCTCTGTGAATTTTCAATTAATCTATATGCTAAATAGATACGTTTTGGAACCAAAAAATGTTCATCACTAGATTTCTGAACCCTAACATGCATCTTGAATTTTCTTGCCAAGATGCAATACAAACACGACTTTTCATTTTTTTAAACAGAAGAGGTATGTTTAATGTTAAAAATAACATTAAACATAATGGATTGTTCTGTTGATTAAAATGGTCAACTTTACCACTGGGACAATTTCCTGCAGCGTATCACTCTACCGAGCTGCCACTTCCTGCACGGCAACAGAAAAAGGAAATTACATGTGAGGAACGAAGACAGAATAGATGTCAAACCATAAGGTCGATATGACTTTCAACCACTAGATGTCACATTAAGCGCACTAGCATCACAAACCAAAATAAATGATCCATTGGCGCCACACACACACACAGACACACACACAAACACACGCACACACGCGCACACACACACACACACGCACACGCACACACACACACACACACACACACACACACACATGCACTAACATGCACATGCAGACAAAGAGCAGAGATTACAATGAACACAGAGGGAGTAGGATGTCGTTCTCTGCTCAGGACACCATTACTCCACTCCACATATCTTTACATAGTTGTCTGTTGCTAAATATATGTTTATTATGCTTGACGCAAATTACAACGTCCTTTGGTGGCGCTCCTGCACTAGTGTGTCTCTTCTTCACGAGCCAGCTGTGTGCGAGCTTGTTGGGACGTTTGAAAGCGTCAACAGACGGAATAGCGTGCTACTCACCCCGACTGTGCTTCGCCATGTGGAAATAACGTACGGCATTATTTATAGGTGCACTATGCTCTCATGCGTTGTGTGCTGCATCCCACTGGACTATTTGAACCAATCGGGAGCCAGAGTCACATCACAATAAGGGTTGTGTGATAAGATGATATCGCGTGGCGCTTTTTCTTTTGTTGTGATGAAAATCACACTTTCCGGCAATATGTTTTCGCCATTTGTAGTCCGTTCATCTTAACTACTGTAGTTGTCGTCAGCTCTCAAACTCCTCACTGATGGATCGCTATACCTGGATATAAAATGACCTCTATCAGCATATGAGATCTTGGTCATATTGCACAGCCCTGACCCCATGTACAGTATAGCTGTCACACTCTGCTTGTAGTTAATGCTCGGTGTGTGGCACACTACTGCAATGCTAGTTCAACTTCACTGTATATGTCTTGAGCTGGGGTGAGTCTTTTGAGCCTAGAGGGATAACAGTCGCACCTCTTTTTCATTTAAAATGCCTTCAGAGAAAAGCACGGTGGAAGAAATGATATGGCAGCCAGCCATTTTGTAAGTCACCTGCCTGAAATGGAGTTGTTTTTCTAGAAACCTTCACTCCACTCTGAAATCCATGGGGAAACTTTATGTGTGTATATATAGCATACTATACTGTACACTATATATAGAGAGATACTGTATATACCGAATATAGATATGGCTACAGTACAATCTTTTGTTATTGTTGTACATTTCCATGGTTTATAATTCCACTGGGATATGGCCTAAATGTCTTGCCTTTCACTGTCTGAGGGCAATTAGTCCTATCATGTGAGAAATGTCTAAATTGCCCATGAGCCCTGTCAGTGCTGAAAAGACGTGCAGAAGTGTGTTTGCACAAGGTCTACGTGAGCACACAGCAGAGCCCAGGCTGGAAAATAGCACTTATTGAAATTTGCCTCCTCTGTTAGCACAACCGGCGGGAGTGGAAACAGGAGATGTGTGTATCTGTTGGTGGTCCTCGCCATAGCAGTGTTTGGAATGAGGGCTATGCTCTGTGAACTGCCAGGTTACAGGCAGGCTGCTGAAGGGAGTGTGAACACGGGAGTTTTGGTGGCCGCCGGTGTTCAGTTTCACCGTGGAATGCCCCATTGGTATATTTATGCTGTCGGTAAGGCGACGAGCGCAGCCGTCTGTCTTTGCTGAAGTGTTGAAGTGTTGTGTACGTTTTTGTGTAAAGAAAAAATACGGTTTGTTGTCGTTTCAGTGTTTGTCTTACGGTAGAGTTGTGCTAGAGACTATCTGGCATTCATTTAGCAATAACCAACCCAGCATTACCCTAAAGTGGTAAGTGACACTACATGTTTACTTTAATCCAATAATCGTGTTGGCATACAAATTATAAATAGAACTGACGAATCTTCTCCGTATTCCTCCAGACTGAGCACTTGCTCTATTAGACATGCTTGGTGGGCGTATCGCATCTGCGCTCTTTCAGCCAGAGATAGCAGAAGGCTTTGACATTTAATAAAGAATAGCAGTAGAAAGCTAGTGTGGCGTCGAGATATCTATAAAAGGAGCTGCTGATAAGATCTGTGTATGGAGGTATGTGCTCCTACTGTATGTGTTGGTTCTGTCCCTGTGTGCTGCCACAGGAATCTCACTGTAAACGGACATCTGCTACAGTAGGAGCAAGCTACATTAAAGGCAATGGAAAACAAAAAGGGCTATTGACAGTCTTCTGGGGAGCGTCGAGAAGTGGACTTGGTCCACGTGCAGCTGCTACGCTAGGCCATTGGAACTAGCCAGATGAGAGCTGGGATGGCCAGCCCTCTTCAGATCTGATCGTGTTTCCCCTCAATACAGCCATTTTGTTCTCCCGCAACGGCCTATTTTTATTTGCTGTCGATTTTCAATCCGCAGTTCTGTCATCACATGCCAGTGCCTGTGTGTGGACATGAACACAGAACGTCTGGTCTGGTAGGCTTGTGGAGCTGCCAGCTCAGAGCCTTGCCTTTGCCACTTCACTACAGTGGCTAGTTTAGATTTGGATCTGCTCAGGGCCTGCCAATGCTAATTTCACATGCATGAATTGTGCCTCTGAATAATGAATGAACTGCTGCTGTACTTAATACCCCTGATGATGGTACTCTTTTGACCTTAAGAATTACTATGTGATTAGTTAAATAAATTAATAATTAAAGTATTCATGCCTTTTAATGAAATTTACACATTTTGAACGATTTACTCTAAAAATAGGCTATATTCAAACATTTAAATCATTCTTACACATTAGGTGGCAAGTGGCGCAGTGGTAGAGCGGGCTGATAGGTGTATGAAGAACTCTCTGGTTTGAACCCCGTTAACCCCTCACCAAGTGTCGAGGTTGAGCAAGACACCTAAACCTTACTGCTTCTGGTGGTCAGTTGTCTCCTTGCATGGCTGACATCGCCATCGGTGTGTGTGAATGTTAGGCAAATAATGTAAAGCGCTATATAAATGCAATCCATTAGGTTTTGGTCATTGTGGCTCCATGCAACAAGAATGCACCCCTACAATTGTTACATAAGATACAGAATGTTGTTGCAATATAGTCTCCACATAGAGCCGGCTTTAGTAAAGGTTTGCATGAGTAATATCCGGCCCATAGTATAGTAAGTCATAGTAAGCTGTCCGTTCTGTGTGCACGCTGAAAAGATAATCTGGTACTTCTACACAGCCCAGTCTCTGTAAATAGGAATCCAAACACAGTGGCAACAGCACACAACAACATCTTAGCCTTCACAATGTGTTTCTAATGTGTCTGCATCTGAGGGAGCACCATTTGGAGAGGTGTTTTTGTTTTGATTGACTATATCTACAAGCTTTCTCCAGCATTACTTAAAGGAGTCATTTCATGCTCCTTTTCACTTGCTGACACTTCTCAATGCAATGTATTTGACAAGCTTAGGTGAAAATAGTGGAATAGCACATCATATGATTTTTTTAGCTAACGGTCTGATTTCAGTGACTGCTGCTTTAAATGTGACAAGCCACTGCCCACTCCACCCCGACTTCCACGTAGCTGTGTTGACGTGAGGCTACGACTGCTTTACTGCTAGTACCGGTGCAGGCTACTCAAACGCGGTTTGAACATAGTTTTATGGGTTTTGGACCACATGGTTTAATTTCAGCAGTGTTTTCAAGGTGTTAATATTGCGCATGAATTCCGCCTCGCCGTCCAGACTACAGTAAAGGATACAGGCGGCAGAATGTAGTTCATTGTTGTTCGTGTCAACAACACAGCAGCAGCTTGGTCACTCAGCCCTGTAGGAACAGTTTTATGTTTTGATAACCAGCCATGTACCTACTAAGCACATTATTTCATGAATGAAGGCTTAATTATATCATAGCACAACATCGCATCCATCCTTGCCCTCTAAACAGCCATATATGGTACCCATAAGCACATATTAATTAATTAATGAAGGGTTACATAGCATGAAACCGCAGCCATTCTTGCCGCTACAGGGCTATGATAGCTAGGTGGCTAGCTGCTAGCTGCTAGCAACAACACAACGTGATATTCGGTTAAACAAGAAGTATTAAAGTTGAACAAATACATATTATATCTTTGTTTGTCTTTCTTATCACGGACATAATGTTACATTTTTTGTATGATATGATCACTGACCCAGATAAAAGCATTATTACTTGCGCTACCAAAAACGGCAATCCGTTTCTGGCAGGGGATACAATTTTGGGGTGATACGCGAGTGTGTCTTTTTCATTGAGCAATGTTTAGGTTTAAGTAAATCAACACAAAATTATTTAAGCAGCCTACTGTATTTCTAATCCATTTATGGTTTCTGAACAATAGCCTATATTAATCTAATGTAGTTATTGATGTGCACATCGCTCTTGATAATATGCCTGTTCTGCAGACTCCAGTTGTTTATGCTATGGTAGCCTGCAGAAACTGTATCAAAAAATAGATTCACAGATTTGGTCATCTGCAAATGTTGAACATTAAACTTTTACTTAGGTTTCTGCACTGGCGCTCAACATCAGTTCCTTGCCTTGCATATTTCGCTGATACTACGTAGCTGGCCATATCCTCATAGGGGCGTTACCAAACAAACTGTGTGTAATCTACGCAACAAATGCACGTTTCTCTCATTTGCCTGTTTCCCCGCCCCTCTCCCTTTTTTTAGCCAATAGAGACCAGGAAGCTAACAGCCCACTTTGAAAGGCGTTCTACTTCTCTGTGTCACATCGACATTGCTAATTCCAAAAACAACTAGAAATACTTGGTTTTAATGGAATGGGTCCTTTCATATACCTTTAACTGGAAATATATACCTCCACTATACAGGCCTACTCTATTTAATTTACGATGCACAATAAACAGAACGACACAGAAGCCTGCACTTGACTTACAATGACTTTGTTCACATTCGCAATACAGTGCAGCATGAGGCGTGTTTGGCATCAGTCATCATTCGGGCAGTTCAGCCAGTTGATTAGCTATTGTTCAGACCTTCTCCCAGCTTCTCAGTCCTCGTGCCCTGGTGGCACATGCGGGTGGGGGTCACATGTACTGGGCCACTTCTTTAAGCACTTAAAGGTGGAGTCAGCGATTGAAGCTTGGAGCTTCTGAGGGAGAACCCCATGGAATTGAAAGGGGGGCGGAGCTTCTGAGGGAGCATTGAAAGGAGAGCCGTTTTTGTTTTGATCGAGTTCAGGTATCAACAATCTTTCACCAGCATCCCTGACACGTGTCATAGAAGAACATAATAACAGGCAATAAGCCCATATAAAGCCATAAAAAGCACAAAGACTACGACCTATACATTTTTGTAATGACTATTATCGATAATCAAACACAATGCACATGTAGAATATATTATCAAAACATCAGCAAATCAAAACCAAACGTAATATTGAGGCTAATTTCACCTTCAACTTCAATCACATTGCACAGCCTCGCTGTAAACGTCTTGCTGGATGTGGACTGGAGAACAACTGGTGTATTTTATTCTTCTTGGGATGAAATAGAACCGCTGACATTTTTGGCACTGTTATCTCTTAGGAATGTTCCATGAGTCACCTAGCTAGTAGCACCCGCCATTGCCCCCCCCACACACACACAACTAGCAGAACATCTTTGAGTCTCAGTCTACCTCTAATACAGCACATTGGAGGCATTGGAAAGTGGCAGAGCGACCGAGGGCATTGTCATTACCGCTGCTGAGCAACTGCCTCCCTCCACACTTTCCACCATTAGTGTGATTAATGACGCCCCCTTACCCCTCCCCTTCCCCTCCATCATTCAAAACAAAAACACCTCCCCCTTCAATGCCACATTGGACACGTCGCCAAGGCTGGGATAATGTTGTGTGGTGCGGTCTGCACCACTTTGTGTTTGTGTTCCCATGTACAGAGCCAGGGCTGTGCGTAGAAACAGAGGATGTTTTCTTTTCAGCGCACACAAAACGGGGAGCTAGTTGCGGAAAGTTTAATGGCTGAATTTGACAAAACAGTGTATTAGCTTACAATCGCTGACTCCAGCTTTAACAGTCGAGGGGCTAGATCTCCTTACGAAGGGCAAGAAAGACCCGAGTAAGGGCGGCAGTAGAGTCTAGACTTGTATCGGCGTTGATGCAAATCAATGTCACCAGAGTTTACACTCTCCAGACGTCATGAAGGCAAACCACTCATCCCTTGACACTCTGCCAGCCAGCACTGTTAACAGCCCGCCGGGGATAACGGTGACAGCACACCTCAACCATGGCAAGCAGGTGTTGGGTAATGGTTGTCTCTGTTTCTGACCCACGTCTGACCCCGCAAACTGGAACTATCGCACACAGCCTGCTGGCTCGCTGCTGCTCGCCCATTCCTTGTTGAGGGGCTATAGGTAGAGTACTTGGCCTTAACCATTAGGCAAACACTTTCAACATTAGCTTTAGGTAACTAATGTTGTCAATTGTCATTCATTTACAGTACATCACAGAAACAGTCCTCAGCTTGATTGGATGGACTATTCATAATTTCTTATTTTGGTGCACCTGTGTAAACTGCGCCACAATAGAGAGCCGAAGTCACTTTCACGTTATGGGACCTTAGTTTGGAAAAAAATATGTATGGTAGTCAATGGCGAGAATAACATTATTTTTAGATCCTGTTTGAATTGTGACATGAAGTACACATATGATGTGTACTTCTCTATGTAAAAGATAATTGTTCAAGTCAATAACTTTGCAGTTTGTTGTGAAACTCTAAAGTAATCTTTAGTTTTGATTTTAACTGCTCAGTGAACTACAGCTTTCGTCTCGCACAACACATCACCAAAACAATGCTTTCTTCGGCTTGAGGATTGTGGCGCAACAATGTCATGACACTTACGTGACACAGGGTTTGTAGTCTTACTAATTACATATTTTCTTCTTTCTTCTTTCGTCTTATACTTCAACAAATGCACGACAAACTGATACTTTTTTGACTCCAAGAACGTTCTTTTATATAGTCAAACGTGTGATTCGTGTCACAAAGCAAACGGGATCTAACATTTTTTTTTATTCTCGCCGTTGACTACTATACATATTTTTTCCAAACTAAGGTCCCATAACACGAAAGTGAATTCGTCTCTCTATGCTGACTCGTATTATGAGTGATTGCATAATCACCATGTGACCAGAAGGGGTGCACAATATATCGACTCGGTATCGTTATCGCAATATCACGTTGCGCAATACCAAATCGAAAATGTTGCAGGAAGTGCAATATTCAGTTTATTTTGTGGAGAGGTGCGTCCGTTGGCTGTTTGGCTTAGTTGTGTTTGATTTAGACAGAACAGTAGGATGTGTGTCTGAGGAAGCTAATGACATAATAGAGATGGAAGCTCTAGGAAACATTAGTGTCCAAAAAGAATGCCTCCTCTGTAGTTTGGAATTACTGTTGTCCAATATGACTGTCAGTTGAATATGTGTTGTTTGATGTGTTATGAATATATTTTGATGCATTTTCCCATAATCTTTGTGTTTTTACTTAAGTTTAGAAATATCGAAAAGAATGTCAATATTGCAATTTTCATGATTAATATCACAATATTACATTTGATCAATATCGTGCACCCCTTGACCAGTGACAAGTAAGGACAGGAAAATGTTGTTATTCCAATGAGGTGTTTCAGGCTGCTGAGAAAAGTGGTTTAAGTGGGAGAGTTACTCCCTCTCTGGTGAATTTCAGGCTATGCAATCAGTGTTGCCAGCTAATATTCATGGAAGTTGGTCGTTATTTTGATGCTAATACCTGTCTTACTGATGTTGTGACATCATTGCTTGAGGACTTTGTTAATGACGTATGTTATGCTCATCTGGGTTGTGTTTACCGTGTTCATGAGAAGATTCCATCTTGCGGTATTAACATTAATTAACATGCTGAATGCAGCATTATGCCGTGTTCAGGCTACACAAATTCAGCTTGATTTGTTCATGGCTGACATATTTCCAGCCTCTTTTGATGATTCCTTATGGGAGTAGGCTACAATCACAGAGTCAAAAAAGATAAAAATTCTTTTAACCCGGTGGTCAAGCTAGGATAGGTTACCCTTAGCCTACCAACAATATTGCAATTTTCATGATCAATATCGCAATATCACATTTTATCAGTATATATATATATATACATATACATAACTTTACTTTTTGGTAATTAGTAGACAATAAATGCATCGGTTTACATTTAAAATATAATTTATAGTGTACTTTTTAGTATTTAGGCTAACTTCCGGGAACACTATTTTGAGGCTCCAAAATAGGCTGCGTCATTGGTGGTGATGACGCAACTCTCTCTCTACATGGCTTTGGCTTGGCTGTCCAGTTTCGACTGGCAGTTGACTCCAGCAGCCAGTCCAAGCACCTTTGAAGGTCGTACTCCTCGTAGATCTGAGAAGTCATTCCAGACTGCAGAGATGACTGAAACATAATCGACAGGAGTTAGTGGCACTCTGATGTTTTGGAGAGTTCATTGGTGATGATTATAGAATAGACAAATTACAACACACTTAACATCCTAGCCCACACACACGCACACACACACACGCACACACCCACACACGCACACATTCCAATCTTAAAAAGACAATCGGTGTTATTTCCAAATAATACTTCAACCATCACATTTGACAAATTGGGATTTCTTTTTATTTTTTTAACATTTTGGTTAAAAATTACTGCATGACCGTCATATTAGGGTTAGCTGTTATTATTATTATTATTTTTATTATTATTTTTTGGTTACATTGTGGTTAAATTTGACTGCATGACCATCATAGTAGGGTTAGATGGTATTATTATTATTAATATTTTTTTGTTATATTTTGGTTAAATTTGACTGCATGACCGTCATATTAGGGTTAGCTGGTATTATTATTATTATTCATAATTTTTTGTTACATTTTGGTTAATATTGACTGCATGACCGTCATATTAAGGTTAGCATTAGGCTTCCCCACTGCCTCAGCTTGCTCACCAGCTTTACGGAGGTGATACCAAAGAAAGTACCAGGTATAATCCAAAATACAAATGACTCAAGTCACATCCAGTTGAGCATGTGTCGTCTCACAGTGCCATCAATCAATCAATCAATCAATCAATCAATCTTTATTTATATAGCACTTTTCATACAAATTAATGTAACACAAAGT